>AWOL01S0050120.1:1228-37012 GCA_000715115.1 Nicotiana otophora
GGGGGGCAATGAACTAAGGATGTTAGTTTTAAAATTGATGGAGACTAAAATTGTCAACTTTTTGAATACTTAAAAGACTAAAACTCATAGGTGTATATTGAAAGGTCTATCATGAACCTACTCCCAAAGACAAGGGACCGTTTTTGTCATTTTCTCCCCTCATTTCAATTATAGAGTTAAATAATTGGGGTATTATCAATTTTAGTCCGCGCCAGAAATTATTTATATTTGGTAGCCGAAAAAGTATATAAAATCTGTATAATTTTTGTATATAATATACCAAATGTATATATATACAAAAAATATATAAATTTTATATATTATTTCGGCTATCATTTTTTACAACAGCTACACAATGTCATTCCTAAATAATCTGTACATTAAAAGTGCTCAAAAAAATCTTTTTCTTAAACCCTCTAAAACGTTGTCTTTTAGATAAGTTGAAGCATTTCCAAATTCCAAATCAGTAATAAATTAGCCCACTAGGTTGCCAAGTTAAAGACATTAAATTTGTTTTACGTCTAATCAAGCAAGAAAAGTAGTTTCCACAACGCGTATTTCCTCTTTGATCAAAATATGTAGCTTTCCTTTTCCTTTCCAAAGGAAATATAGACTTTGTTCCAAACTTCCAATTCAAGGTTTTTATAATTTTGTAGCGAAGACCCATTTGGTCCACTATCACAATAACTTTAATTCATATCTTGTATTGTCATAAAAAAAAAGTATTTAAATATGCATTAATTATTAATTTAAATACAATAATTTAATATGACTAGAATTTAAAATTTATAAACTTCAAATCATGGCTCGGCCAAAGATGAATTCATGCAATTAGGGTTAAACCTAAACTTGAGTATAAGTATTAAGGTTGGTTATTTGGTGATGGGTAGGGGTGTTCATGGTTCAGCTTGGATTGATTTTTTCCGTAAAACACAAGTAAGTCGATTTTTCAAATATTTGAATCAAACCAAACCAATTAAATCGGTATTTATCGATTATGTTTATGTCGGTTATCAATTTCTTCCCAGTTATTTACTGATTTTTTAAAAATATGGAACATACACTACCAAACACATATTTCGGCGACTACATTTCCAACGTAACACTATCAAACCAATTGTTTCTTGAGAAATCTATCATTTATCAAGATATAATAATGATAATTGAATTAAATAGTGATGAATAATTTAAGGACTCAAGTAAAAATAGATTATTTTTAACATAAAATAGATTATTGTACTTAGCAAAAGAAAACTACCAATCAAACTAGAATGTAAATATAAATAACTAGATTATTATAATAGCAAAGAACTAGAATAAAAGTGCAAACAATTAACACGCACCATAAAATTTTAGTATATGTACTTACAAAGACTGGTCATATATGCCTCAAGCTATAATTTCATAGTATATTACATGAACCTCCTTTGATATAAAGATAACTATCTACGGTGAGATATTTTTATAGCAATATTCATATATAATAGTCATTCACTATAAAAATCGAGTTATTCTCAGAACTGAATATTATATTATATTATAATATATGTTTTATATAACAACACTTCACTATAGCAACCAAAAAATTTCGAAACAAATATGATTGTTATAAAGAGGTTTGACTGTAGTTCTCTTTAAGCAAAGTTTTTCTATTTTAATTTACAATCTTTATTTGTGTTATGTGTATTTTCCATTTATACTTTTGAAAGAAAAATCTATTTAGAAAAAAATATGGAATTAACATACACTTCTCTCGGGCCCAACTTATATAATGAAATTTCCTTTTTACTCTGTTCCAAAAAGAATTATATCTTTGAAATAGCTTAATTTTAAATTTCCTATTTAACTTAATGAGATGGTGTATAGCTATAACTTGTTTTACATCACATGTTTCAAAATTCTTTCATTCTTTTTATTAACTTCGTGCTTATCAAACAACAACAACAACAACAACAACATCAACCTAGTATAATCTCACTAGTGCGGTCTGGGGAGGGTAGTGTGTATGCAAACCTTACCCCTACCCTGGGGTAGAGAGACTGTTTCCGATAGACCCTCGGCTCCCTCCATCCAAGAACTCTCCACCTTGCTCGTGGGGTGACTCGAACTCACAACCTCTTGATTGGAAGTGGAAGGTGCTCACCACTAGAGCAACCCAATCTTGTCAAACACCATCATATAAATTAGAAGGAGAGATGGATGGTGTAATACACAAACTTTATGGGGTCGTTTAGTTACCGAAAATTAGATACTAATTTTGATAATAAAATTTTGAGATTATATATGGTATGTGAAAATAGCACGGGCTAGCCAGTTTTCGGACGGGTAATCGAAAAATAGCGAGTGTTTGTAAAGTTATTAAAAATAGCACTGTTTTGTTGAAACACAGAAAGTTCCAACATAATATGCAGAATTATGAAGCTCTTGTGTATAAACTTCCAGCATATTATGTTGGAACTACAACACTCGGAAAGTTCGAGCATAATATGTGGGATTATGGAGCTCCTGCATATAAACTTCCAGCATATTATGTTGGAACTCCAGCAGCTCATATGTAAAAATATTCGAACTCCATCATATTATGCTGGGATTTTTAAAAGTATTTTTGTTCAGATTTTATATTTACATGAAAAAGTGATTAATTTCATTTACTTTTGAAACTGTGACTATTTTTCAATTACCAGTTGTAAATCTGACTATTTTTTTATTTCCCCCTATTGATATAGCTAAAACCGATATAAATCTTGTAGCAAAATCTTGATATCAATCTCGATCACATATTGGATAGTGGATTAAAATTCTAGGATTATTAATCTCGAAATTATAATTTCAAAATAACCTTGATCGGAACATATAGTTGCAAAATAACCTTTTTCGGAACATTTAATTTAACGAGGTTGATTTATAACTACAACTTGTTTTACATCACATGTTATAATTTGTTTTTTCTTTTATTAACTTTGTGCTTACCAAACACCATCATATGAATTTGAACGAGAGATGGAGAGTGTAATACACAAACTTTAAGGGGTCATTCAGTTACCGAGAATAAAACTAATTTCGATATAAAATTTGTGATTATATTTGTCCAATATTTGGCTATTGTCTTGGTATAGCTAAAACCAATATAAATTTTGTAGCAAAATCTTGATATAAATATGGATCACATATTGGATAGTGGGTTAAAATTACAGGATTATTAATCTCGAAATTATAATCCCTCAGAACTAAATGATATCTTAAAGACAAACTTGATTGCCTCCAGACATATAAGCAAGAGTTATTGCAAATTTGTGACTCTGCTTTGACTATTACAAACTTTGTTTTGCCGTTGGATTAAGCTTAAACTAGTAATCAGCTTCTGCACATAATGGCGTCTTGCCTAAAAAGATTAGCTTCCATTCGTTCCCTTTCCTCTATAACTGGACTGGTTCGTAGCAAATCTCACACAAGGTTGGTTGAAAATTTGTTAGCCCGAAGACTTGCATCAGCAACTACTTCTTCCGATTGTTTCTCTGTAGGCGAAAGAGCTTCAAAGCATTACTCTACTGGGCCGGGTAAGTTTGCCGGGTGTCATTTGTGAATTATTTTGTCTTGAGCATTTTAAGCAACTCAGGTGTTTGTGAAAATGCCACTTAGACTGCATTTCTTGTTTTACAGTGGAGTCTATTCTTTTTCACGAGTTGGGAAATAAAAAATTAAGAATTAAATTCGATAAATATTTAAGCTCTTATTTATACTCTATCCAGGAGCGGCTCAAGCGCACGTGGGGTCTAAGGCCAAAGTTTAATATTAGGCCTAATTATTTATAAGAACGTTATAATATATATTTTTATTTAAAATCTATTTTTCTAACTTTTAGAGATGAAAAGTTGTTAATAATTTTTTTTATAATCGATTTTTTCTAATAATTCATTTTCAATTGATAATATAGCCAAGATATTTAATCTTTCTTGAGACATTGTTGACATTAGGTAAGATTTTATCAATTTTAATTTTGAGTGACTGTTATGTTTTAAGGAATATTCAAGGTTAAGACAATATTTTTTCAAATTCTTGTCATCTAATGATCTCAATTTTTTACCACTAAATAGGAAACCAAATATATTTTCATATACTTCAAACTGTTCAAATCTATTTTGAAGTGAAAAAATGGCTTGATATGTATAAGAAGTAATCAACTCTAAAAGATTCTTCAAGAGACTTTGTGATTTCAGTATCAACATTCTCATCAAATTGTTTCTTTGTATGTATTACACGTTTATTACGAAATTCAGGTTCTATA
The DNA here is from genome assembly GCA_000715115.1 of Nicotiana otophora. Lineage (NCBI taxonomy): Eukaryota > Viridiplantae > Streptophyta > Magnoliopsida > Solanales > Solanaceae > Nicotiana > Nicotiana otophora. The sequence goes on from AWOL01S0050120.1 coordinate 5,514, forward strand.
TTCATCTCAAATGCAATTTCCTTAGCTGAAATCATAGCATTTGTAAATCCTTCTTCTCCTTATTTTTTAGAAAAGAAATTAGACCTCTTAGTTGATCTATGACAACATCAATATGCATGTCTTTTGATTGTAAACTTTTGCTAACTAAATTAACAGCAAATAATACATCATAACAAATAGTCATGCCCAATAAAAACTCAAAATTTTCAAGCTCATATGTTGCTAAACAACTTGCTTCACTTTTTGTTTTTGGATCCTCACTAACTTCTACTAATTTTATTAAAGCATCTCTTATTTGTGGAGCCCGAAATCTTATTGCTTTAATACTTTCAATACGACTTTCCCAACATGTTTTTACTATTTTTAAGTAAGTCAAATTTTTACTTTATTAATATATCTAAAAGGTTTTCTTTCCTTTTATATGAAAAGTACAAAAGTACTATATATATATATATATTTTTTTTTTTTTTTAAAAAAAAATAAAAAAAATAAATTATAAGCCTATAAAATATATATTATTCCTAAAAAATGGCCCCCCCCAAAATTGGGGGCCTAAGGCACTTGCCTTACCCCATACACTGCTAGAGCCGGCCCTGACTCTATCCCTTCCATTTTGTGTGGCATATTTTGATTGGACACAAGGTTTTATAAAAAGACAGACTTTTGATACTTATAGTATAAACAAACCATAAATATTATTTCCGAATAATAAAAAATGTTATTTTTTTGGGGACAGACTAAAAGATAAAATGTGCCACATAAATTGGGAAGGAGGGGGTATCACTTACTCCAATAGATACATAGATTTTTTAAGATGAAACATTACATATCAAAGACACCTATAGTGTTGGTTGTGGAAAATTTAGATGATAAATCAGATGTTGACACTGCTTTTTGTTCTGTTTCCTTTGCAGCGTGAAAGATACGTTGTGTTCTGTGTTTGCTTTGGTGGTTTATCACTTAAGGTTATTTTGCTTTCAAGATGACTATTTCTAGGTTCCATCAGGTACCACAGTGCACCTCGAATGTGCTTTGAATTCAAGACTTCAGAATGATGGTGAGGTTGATCATCGAGATTACCTCAGATGGGGCAATGGCGGTGGGACTTTTCACAAGTCGGCTAGCATTGATCCCTCGGCTTTTGTGGAAATTGGTGCTGTAGTACATTCAGAATGTGCAGTGGGTGCAGAGTGTCGCATTGGCTGCGGAGCAATCATTGGACCTACAGTCACTATAGGCCAATCAACGAAAATAGGGTAAACATCTTGTCTATGTTGAAGACAATTCTTTGGCCAGAGTAGTCAAAAACGAAAAGCGCTAAAAAGCTCTAAATTCTATTGGAGCTTTAAGTACAAATAAAACGTGTGTTTCAGTGAAGAAAAGCGCCAATGAAGAAAAAATAAGAAAAATAATTACAGTGCAAGAAGATATAAGTATAACCACAACCAATAGTTATTTGGACAAAAGAATGGAAAAACTATAATTAAGCTATATATATGTTGTAGTGCCCTTAAAGACAAAATCCATCGGTGGAGGTCACAGGCCTAGCACCTTGAGGCATACTCAAAGCGCAAATTAAGTAATCAAACTTCAAGGTTGATGTACACTTTAAGAGCCTTTAACAACACTGTATTTGGCCTCATTTTGATGGGATATCTCTAGTAGGTAGCTAGAAGACTGAGTTATAAAGATTGAGTTGAAATAGGCTCAGCCTAATAAATAGAGCTGAGGTATAGTTAAAAAGATAGTTGTTATTTGGTTTCAGTTGGCAAAATAATATCGTTCTTCCGAGCAAAATCTCGCCAGCCTTTCTTTCATGATTATATTAAAAAATTATCAATTATCTATGCTTAAGCCTTTTCTCGATTAGTTAGGATGTCTTAGTTCTGTGCTGGAGTCTCCTAAAGAAAGAAATCCAACTGTTTAGAATTGAAAAAAAGGCGGATGGGATACAGTAGAGGGGGAATAAAAATTAGATAAAAAAGCTATGGAAAAGCAAGATGATCCATTTACTTTCTTAGCTGTAGGCAGTGTCTCAAATGCATCTGTTTTTGTGGCCTGAATTCTATTTTGCACCGTTTCTTACAAGTGACTTTTGGTCTATGAATTATGCACAAATTATCTTCAGCTACAATGTTGCATTGGCTAATTGCATGGTTGGTGACTTTTGTGTTATCCACAGTGGAGTCTGCATTGGTCAAGATGGTAAGGCTGAATCTAATGTGGAATTTTCTTTTTCAGTTCATTATTAAAAAGAAAACCAAGACTATTCTCTTTTCTGGTACATATTTCGGTCTACCTGTCGCTGACCTGCTTTTAATTTACATATTACTGCTAGTGTTAGATTCTAAATAAAACGTTCTTTTCTTGTTACAGGTTTTGGATTTTTCGTAGATGAGCAAGGAAATATGGTGAAAAAGCCTCAAGTTAGTCAAATACTACTATTTATCTAAGAGATAAAATTGTTACTTGTGATCCTTGAAATCATGTCTTTTACATGAACCAAAATGAGTTTTTATTTTGGCCAATTCAGGACCCCTAAAGTCTTTAGGGCCTTAAATGCAAGTGACCAAGAGTAAATAAGCAAAGAAAAAGTAAGTGCGGAGAGCTACCAAGTGAGCTCCTCAGTGAAGTGAGCTAGAATTTGAGTAATTCTAGTAATCGTTAGAGTCCTATAGTTAAGTCTGTTGATCATGCTTGTGTGTAGTGAAAAGGTGTGCAATAGATATTTAATATTAGAATTTGGACAAAACCAATTTGATTATTCTTCGTTGTTATTTTATTTGGTGTTACATTTTAGAACGATATTTGACACACAAAGTGTCAACGTTTGTGCTCGATGTTAACCTTATTAGTTTCTTAGCCCGTCACTTCACCTCTGCTCAACATTTATATATTCATATTACTTGTATGATGTCCTTTCTTATTTTGGTATTTTGTTCCTTTAAAAATTAGAAGCTGACATGAGGGATTTCTGATGTAGATATAATACCATGCTATATGGGGCTTGATTTGTTGATCAGAAAAAAAATGTCCTTGAGTTTGGTCCATGATCATTTATGTTAATGGCTCATTGTTCGCGCTGAAGCTCAGTAAGCACTTGAGTATAACTTTAACCTATGCTCAACCTTGGCCGTTCTCTGAATGAATCAGGCCTGACCGTACTTGAGCTAAAAATTGTTAGTCCTTGATTTGTTTTTCATTGGTTGATACCAGATCAACTACCTATCAAAAATTTTAAAATTAAAGAAAGGTTGAAAGCAGATCAACTATATAAACTTTTCCTGGATTCTTGTTCATACACTTGATGTCTTATGAGCTACGACTCTTTGTAATCTTCCAAGACTATTAAATTTTTTCTTTTATCTCATCTGCAGACCCTGAATGTGAGAATAGAAAACCATGTAGAAATAGGTGCAAATACGTGTATCGATAGGGGCAGGTGAAATAAATGCTCTTTTTTAATTCTTCATTGTGGTTGTCTCAAGTCTTTCCAAATTAAATCCCCTGCCCTAATGTTTCTGAGCTTAAACATATATGCCTCATCATTCGGGGGCTATGCAGTTGGAGGGATACAGTAGTTGGAGAACATACAAAGATAGATAATTTAGTTCAGGTACTTTTCTACTTCTAAATTTTGGAGAAAATCTTGGTCCAAGACGGTTCTTATGATCTGTAATACAGATAGGCCACAATGTAGTGATTGGGAGAAGCTGCATCATATGTGGACAAGTCGGGGTTGCGGGTTCAGTGACGTATGTTATCCTTCTTATCCCACTTTGATAAATAATTGAAGTAAAAAAAACATCTATTTAGATTTGATCACTAATTTATTTTGCTTTCTAGTTCAGTATACTTTTAGCTTTCAAGATTATATATTTGTTCTTTTCTTGGATTAATCACATAATTTTCCTTTTGTTTTCCTAGTATAGGTGACTATGTAACTTTCGGAGGAAGAGTCGGGATCCGTGATCATGTAAACATTGCCTCAAAGGTATAATTTTTTATTTAACTGGCGATTTGTTCCTTGACTAGCACCATTTGGATTCTATGTGAAACGACTACTCCATACAATAAATGTAATTTATGTTTTGTAGATTTCTCACATTATTGGATATTATATTGCATGGAACAGATGCAGATGCTAGAACACTTAACTTCCAAGCAAGCAGAGATTGTGTGTTATCACTTTATGCATCATAAGTTCTATATGGCACTGTTTAGCTTGACATTATCATGTTTATTCACTGCCTAGTCTTGATCTTAATGGACATGGTAAGAATACAGAAATGTCAAGAATGAGAGGGTTCTCATAATAAAAAAATAAAGCTGCACTTTGTGTACCCGTTCTCTTACTTCAAGTTTGTCCACCTTTTCCCTATAGGCCTTGAGCTAACTGATATGATAGGATAAAAGACGAGATATTGTTGGAATAAACCACAGGTGTAGAATTCTTTAGCCACACAACTGCTTATTTTAGTTTGCTTGACAATGCTGCTTATTATCCTCCAACTTCCTCCTAACATAAGTCAGATTCAGAATGTTATGGCACATATTAAAAAGAGAATCAGAATGCTATTACATTTTATGATGGTTATGGAATCCTTGTAGCATGTTCTCTGCTCATAAAGTCAATAGATCTCTATGTTTCTACTACCAATACCATCATACTTACTTCCTGTTAACCGTTTCGTGTCCTAGTTTGACGTGCCCCCCACTTGGGATAAAAGGATACTTTTCAATAGGTTTAAGATGTAGGAGTTTTGAGGGTTAAAAAGAGAAATAGGAATAAAAAGTGGGCTCCATATAGCTTTTGAAGTACTATAATATTAAAAAAAAATGTAGTGGAAAAGTTCCGTTAACAGAAAGCAGATACCCTTTTGGGAGAAACCAAAAAGTAAAGCAAAACAATCTCTTTGTAGAGAAGGGAGTATCCTATTGGCCTATTCTATTAAAAGTGTATTACTTAATTATATTCTAAAGCTTTTCTAAGACGTCGAGGAATGCTGTGAGCCATAAAGTGCTTCAACTTAATATGAGTCGGGATGTTAAATTTCTCCGTGCATACTGCCTGCTCCTTCTGTTGATTGTGCACACCCTATGTGGTTATTGTTCTATTGATCAGACTGTTACCAAGTAATAGCATTTGATGCTACAGGTCAGGTTAGCAGCTAATAGCTGCGTCACCAAGGATATTAGTGAGCCTGGAGATTATGGTGGCTTTCCTGCTGTAAGGACTCTGCCGTTCGGTTCATGGTGTTATCTAGTCTCTTCCAAAGAAGTCTGACCTTGTTTGTACAATTGTTTGATAATACTTGTGGCTAAATGCAGATTCCTATACGTGATTGGCGAAGACAAATTGCTATGCATCGTCAATCCTTGAAGTGAGTATTCTGCTTGAATGCCAATCATAAACTCAAAATTTTGAACAATTTATTCATGACTATGCATGCCATTTGATGTGCACCCAGTGAACCATCCCTGGGACTATTATTTCCATATCACTTGTATTCTTTTGCTCCTATGTATGTTGAGCATGTGTTCTTTGGATAGCTTAAAAATGTCTGTGTACATGAAATTGTTGTTCCTCTTACCTTTTAAAACATTGCATGCTCCTTCGAAAGCAAAATCATGTTTAAAAAACATCTATTTGGCCTGTCTCGATGGTTAACTTGATATCTTTAAATTACCCCCGGTGCTTCACTCCCAGTGTTAAATAACTATGCAGTTTTGGATTTGTCTATATCTTCTGACGCTAAGTTGCTCCGACATGGCAGTTTAGGTGCCGCACCCGTGTCGACACGACACTAGTATGGGTGTGGGTATGGGATCCGTACCGGATCTGGTCAAACAATCTTGGGTACTTTGACCACGACGGACGGAAAAATTCGAGACAAGATACAATTTGATTCCCGAAATCAGAACCAAAAGCGTAAATTTGAAGAAAATAACATAACTTATTTAGGAAATCAATCCTTTACTTGTTTACAACTTGAGAATAAAAAAGAAATCCACACTTTACAAGCTAACGTAAGTATTCCATAAAATTTCTCATAATTTAGAGATATTTTTTAATTTTTATTTTATTTTGAATTATTTTTAGCCGGATCCCCGCACCCGGATCCGTACTAGGATCTGTATCCCCGAATCTTAGAATTTACATTTCAAAGGATCCGACCTCTAGATCCGCACCCGTGTCGGACACCCGCACCCGTGTCCGAGCGAATATTCTGAATGTCCGTTGGCTATTGTTTAGTATATTGCTGAGATTATCAAAGGGATGAACTAGAAAATCGACACAAATACAGTTCGAGCTTTCTAATTAAGCCTTTGCTGCGTTCTTCTCCTTCGAGTTTTTGAAGATTTCGACCTCCACAGTGGTTTACATGCCAATTCTAAAGTACATTTTCCACTGCCATTTGTCATACTTTGTTAAAGAAACATATATATCAGTTGGTTCAATAGAGTTTCTTTACTTCAGAAATAATGCAGTTCAATTAGTAAAATACAATCCTAAAAATGAAAAAATCAATAAGAATAAGATAACAAATGGAAAAGATTTGAAATGAATGCTCCCCTTCCTAAATCAGCTAAAATAAACTGGACATCTCTTATCCATATAAGCAGGCAATATCATGCCATCTTGTCCTACTCCAACAGGACAATTAGCATGCATCCTGTGGCGTTTACTGTTCCACGACGAAATCTTAAATCTTATAGTTGATGTTAATTCAAGACGAAAAATCACTGGCCCTCTCGTTCGATCATTCTGCATTTGCTTCCACTGTGATCCTGTCACTGTCAATGACGAACCACTTAGCATACTGGCAAAAATGGTACTGTTCTTAGGCTGTTGATAGAATGGTGTCAACACTTGGTAACCTCCAATACTTTGTTCTTGATAATACACTGTCACTTGACTTGCATCGTAGTAAACCCCAATGCCTTGATTAGAATTTCTTGCTGTGACTTTGAAGTTTATTTGTGCATTTTCAGGTCCACCAATTCCTTGGCCTAAAGCTGGTACAGAGAAGTCATTGAGGAAAATTCGTGGCCGATGAGGGCGAAGACTTAGCCATAAAATGAATGTGATGAGTCCAACAATAGCAAGAAGGCCTAAGAATATAGAACATACTAGTTTTGAGACTCTTGTGGTTAAACTTTCTTTCACCCTGTGGGCATAGTAGCTAGCACTATGGTGTCGCCTTATAGGGCGATCTTCATCGCGGCCATAAACAGGTAATTCAGGCCTAGACTGCATTTTTTTTCAAGAGAATGGAACTGAGGTTGATCATGAACAGTTTTACAGTACATGTTATATATTCAAATTTAAACTCTGAAAAATTGGTGGATTGAGCATAAAGTAATGTCTAAAGAGATGTTGAGATCTTTTTAGGAAAGAAAAGAATCAAGAAGAACTAGTTATGTAATCTTGGTATATAATACTATATCCTTGGATTCTTGAACTCAGGGGAAAGTATACTTTGTTCCGTCCACAATTTTATTCTATCTCAACTCTTTAATTCTTTCAAAATTATTGAACACTATGACTTATCGGCTTGACGTTTCCTTTTTTTTCTTTTTAAGTATTTTATATAACCTTCTATATTATCAGGTTAACTTGAATTACAACAAAAGAAAGCTCGTGAAATTATAAACCTGATTGATTTTAGATTATGATATTCTAAAACCACCATGCTCATCTCAGACTTCAGGGTGCAGTTAATTCCTTGGTCGTCAATTGACAATAAGATATTTGGGGGCTTTGTCGCACCAATTCGTTTTTTTCCTTGATCAATGGTAACAAACATCTATTGAATATTTGAGAATAAATTTCAAATAATAATTCATTTAAAATTGTTACATTATCGTTACATATTTCGTTAAATGGGATTATGCTACTCTGATGGAAAATCAAATTATAATATGATAAAAAACTCACCGACATGACCTTAAGTTTTATTCTCTCTGTCCTAGTTTATGTGGCGGTATTTGTCTTGGCACAAAATTTAAAAAAATGAAGGCCTTTGAAACTTGTGATCTAAAACAAACCATTGATATTTGTATGACTATAAATTATTGAGAAAATGACCCTCTATAGTCTCTCAAAATTTTAATAGCACATATTTTTCCCCATTAACATGAATGACCCTCTGGCCCAAACATATTACATCTAATAGCCTTAAATGTCTATTTTGTATATTTTTTGTATAGTGACAGTCTTTTTTGTATATTTTTTGTATAGTGGCAGTCTATTTTGTATAGTGACAGTCTATTTAGTATATTTTTGTATAGTGACAGTCTATTTTGTATAGTGACAGTCTATTTTGTATATTTTTTGTATAGTGACAGTCTATTTAGTATATTTTTGTATAGTGACAGTCTATTTTGTATATATTTTGTATAGTGACAGTCTATTTTTGTATACACTAACTATACAATATACATACATTTATTATACAATTTTAACCATGAGAATATTTTAGTCTTTGGGTCATTTTCGGTGAGCAAAAAAAAAGAGAAAGAGATTTGTAGGTGTTGATAGTGATCGGCAATGGCTAAGGCCGCCGATGAGGAAGAGTTCTAGGTCCTTTTTATTTTTCTATGTTAGGTATTGATAGTGATATACTTTCCTTTGTTTTGGAGATTTAATAGAAAGAATATTTTCGGAACAAAAGCATTTCAAATTAAAAGACAAATTAATTCCAATTTAAAATAAAAAATTTATTTCATTTCTAGAATTAAAAAATATTTCCTTACCATCCTTGTTCCTAACACCCAAGTTCAAGTATAACCAACCCTAAACAGACTAGACCAAATACAAACTTTCTTTTATTCAAAACCCACATGGCCAAGATAAGAAACAACATATCATGAGCCAAACCCAAAGAATTAAGCACAAAATACGTAGATTTGTCATTAATCCCAGTAAAATAAAATGACAGAGACCCATGAAAAACAAAGAAAGACTAGTTATTCAACTACCGAAATTGAAACAATACCTCAATAAAAAGAGAAGAAGAAGTGTCACGACCCAATTTTCCCTCCGTATGACGTCGTGACGACACCTAGTCTCTATGACTAGGTAAGCCTAACATTTTGCGGAATAAATAAAATAAAAACATAAATTTAACAACTAATTCCTCAATATACTACACAACATTCCAAAAATCCGAAACATCGTGAATCACAAACTACAGGAGGAAAATCTAGTGTCTCTATATATCAGAGTCTATCAAAAGAAAATACACAAGATAATGGACATGGGGAAGAGTAGAAAGGGACTCCGAGGTCTGCGGATGCGACAGATATACCTTGAAGTCTCCAAAGCTGATCCGGCTCACTGATAGTGCGACTGATAAGGAGTACCTGGATCTGCACACGAAAAATATGTGCAGAAGAGTAGCATGAATACACCACAATCGGTACCCAGTAAGTGCTAAGTCTAACCTCGGTCGAGTAGTGACGAGTTCAGATCAGGGCTCTACTGGTATATATATATATATATATATATATATATATAAATATAATTACACAAGATAAAATGAAATACCGCAGTAAAATAAAGACTGAAATTTAACCAGAATGAAATCATAGAAGACAACAACTTAGTACACAGAGATAACAACAGGGGATTTCCCGAGATACCGTCTCTTAGTCCCAACATAAATGTGCAGAACAGGGGGATCTCTCGGAATACCGTTCCGTAGTCCCAAAGTAAATATGCAGTACATGGGGATCTCCCGGAATATCATTCCGTAGTCCCAAAGTAAATATGCAGTACATGGTGATCTCCCGGAATACCTTTCCGTAGTCCCAAAGTAAATATGCAGCCAAACAATAGAATTCAATAGTTACGACACGAAATTCTACAGTTCAACCTAAGTACCACTTAAGGAAATACATGTAAATTCACTAAACATACTGCACGTAGTTCAAGTAAACAGTTAAGGCAAGTAGGCATGCTATTCTAGTCTAGCCGGATACCATACATGTTGATGGAACTTAAATAAGAAGGAAATCAAGTTACTACTTAGTAGAAAATCGGGTTTTTACACAATTAGCCCGTGTACGTACTCATCACCTCGCGTACATGACGCTCATATATCAAAAACAGTACAAATTCTACGGGGAGTTCCCCCCACAAAGTTAGGCAAGTCACTTACCTCGAACCAAGCTCAATCAATCAGTGAGAATGCCTTTTCCACGAATATTCGACTCTGAATGGCTCGCATCTAGCCAAAATAATTCGATACAGTCAACAAAATTATAGGAATCAATTTCATAAGCAAATACCACATTTTCAATAAAAGCCCGAAATTAACTCAAAAATAGCCCGTGGGGTCCACATCTCAGAATCCGACAAAACTCATAAAATTCGATAACCCATTAAATGACGAGTCCAACCATACCAGTTTCACTGAAATCCGACTCCGAATCGACACCGAAATCTCAAAAATTCATTTCTATGAGATTTCTAAATCTTTTCCAAATTTCCATCTCAATACACTAATTAAATGGTGAAAACAATGATATATTCGTGTATATTGACCAAATCCGAGTTAGAATCACTTACCCAAATATTTTTCCTTGAAAATCTATCAAAAATCGCCTCTCTTCAAGCTCCAATTCGTCAAAAATGGCACATGGACGAAGTTCCCTGTTTTATAATTCTGTCTAGGCAGCCCTCGGTCCTGCCTCGATCCTGGCCCTCGATCAAGGCTTCGATTATGGCCATCGATCTTGGGCCTCGATCCTGACCTTCGATCCTGGGCATCGATCATGGCTTCGATCTTGGCCCTCGATCCTGGCCCTCGATCCTGAGCCTCGACCCTGGCTTCGATCCTGGCCCTCGACCCTGGCCTTCGATCCTGGCCCTCGACCCTGGGCTTAGACCCTGGGCTCAACTTCTGGGCTACGATCCTGGACTCGATTTTCTGGGCTTGATTTATATATTTCTAGCAGAAGAAATTGCAGCAGCTTTTGCAGCAACTGTTTAAGTCCAACTTTTGATCCGTTAACCATCCGAAACTCACCCGAAGCTCTCGGGACCTCAACCAAAAATACCAACAAGTCCTAAAATATTATACAAACTTATTTGAAACCTCAAATCACATCAAACAACGCTAAAATCACAATTCACACCCCAATTCAAGCTTAATGAAACTTAAGAATTTTCAACTTCTACATTCGATGTCAAAACATATCAAATCAAGTCCGATTGACCTCAAATTTTGCACACAAGTCATAAATGATATAACGGAGCTATGAAACTTTTCAGGACTAGATTCCGACCCCGATATCAAAAAGTCAACTCTCCGGTCAAACTTCCAAACTTAAATTCTTATTTTAGCCATTTCAAGCCTATTTTAACTACGGACTTCCAAATAAAATTTCGAACACGCCTCTAAGTCCAAAATCACCATACGGAGCTATTAGAATCATCAAAATTCTATTCCGAGGTCGTTTGTATGTAAGTCAATATCCGATCACTATTTGAACTTAAGCTTTAAAACTTGAAACTAAGTGTTCCAATTCATTCCAATACATCATCGGACCTGAACAGACTACCCCGACAAGTTACATAACAGTTATAAAGCACAAAATGAGCAATAAATATGGGAGTGGGGCTATAACTTTTTAAAATAACTGGCCGGGTCGTTATATCCTCCCCCTCTTAAAACAATCGTTCATCCTCGAATGCGCATAAAGACATACCTGAAGTGGTGAAAAGATGAGGATAACGGCTGCGCATATCCTGCTCAGTCTCCCAAGTCGCCTCCTCGACCGGATGACCCCTCCACTGAACCTTCACGGAGGCAATGTCCTTTGACATCAGCTTTCGAACCTGCCTATCCAAAATAGCCACTGGTTCCTTAACATAAGATAGATCCTTGTCCAACTGAACTGAACTGAAGTGTAACACATGAGACAGATCACTGTGATACTTCCAGAGCATGAAAACATGGAACACTGGATGAATTGCAGAGAGACTAGGTGGTAGTGCAAGTCTGTAAGCTACTTTCCCAACTCTCTCAAGAATATCAAAAGGCCAAATATACCTAGGGATCAACTTGCCCTTCTTGCCGAACCTCATAACACCTTTCATAGGCAAAACCTGGAGCCAGACCCGCTCACCAACCATGAATGCAATATCACGAACCTTCCGATCTGCATAACTCTTCTGTCTGGACTGGGTTGTGCGAAGTCTATCCTAAATCACCTTTAAGTTTTCCAAGGCATCCTGAACCAAGTCTGTATCCAATAATCTAGCCTCGCCCGGCTCAAACCATTCCACTGGAGACCGACAACGCCTACCATACAGAGCCTCATACGGTACCATCTGAATGCTGGACTGATAACTATTATTGTAAGCAAACTCCGCAAGTGGCAAGAACTGGTCCCAAGCACCCCAAAATCTATCACACACACACAGAGCATATCCTCTAATACATGAATAGTTTGCTCGGACTTCCCGTCCGTCTGAGGGAGAAATGCTGTGCTCAACTCAACTTGAGTACCCAACTCATGCTGTACAGCTCTCAGAAACCATGATGTGAATTGTGTACCCCGGTCAGAGATGATAGATACTGGTACGCCATGAATCCTGACGATCTCACGGATGTAGATTCAAACTAGCTACTCGAAAGAATAGGTAGTCATCACATGAATGAAATGAGCCGACTTGGTTATCCTATCCACAATCAGCTAAACTGCATCAAACCTCCGCTGAGTCCGTGGGAGCCAACAATGAAATCCATAGTGATTCACTCCCATTTCCACTACGGAATCTCCAACTTCCGAATCAACCTGCCTGACCGCTGATGCTCATACTTCACCTACTGGCTATTTAGGCACCGAGCAACATACTTCACTATGTCTTTCTTCATTCTCCTCCACCAGTAGTGCTGTCTTAAATCCTGATACATCTTTGCGGCACCTGGATGACTGGAGTACCGCGAGCTGTAAGCCTCCTGGAGAATCAACTCATGCAAACCATCTACATTGGGCACACATATCCGACCCTGCATCCTTAACACGCCGTCATCACCAATAGTCACATCTCTAGCATCACCTCGCCGAACCCTGTCCTGAAGGATGAGCAGATGAGGTTCATCATACTGACGCTCCATGATACGATCATAAAGAGAAGACTGAGAGACCATACAAGCCAAGACTCGAATTGGCTAAAAAATATCCAATCTCACAAACTGGCTGGCTAAGGCCTGAACATCCAACGCCAATGGACTCTCTGTTGCTGGTAGATATGCTAAACTCCCCAAACTCTCTGCCTGGTGGTTCAAAGCATCGGCCACCATATTGGCCTTCCTAGGGTGGTACAAAATGGTGATATCATAATCCTTAAGCAGCTCCAACCACCTCCTCTGACGCAAATTAAGATCCTTCTGCTTGAACAGATGCTGCAAACTCTAGTGATCGGTGTAAATTTCACAAGGAACACCGTACAAATAATGCAGCCAAATCTTCAAGGCACGAACAATAGCTGCTAACTCAAGGTCATGGACATGATATTTCTTTTCGTGCACCTTTAGTTGTCTGGACTTGTAGGCAATCACCCTACCGTCATGCATCAGCACCGCGCCGAGACCAATCCGCAATGCATCATAATATACAGTATAAAACCTCGAACCTGTAGGCAATACCAATACTTCGGCTATAGTCAAAGTTGTCTTGAGCTTCTGAAATCTCTCCTCACATTCCTCTGTCCACCTGAACGGAGCACCCTTCCGGTTCATCCAGGTCATATGAGCCGCAATAGATGAGAAACCCTCTACAAATCAACGGTAATACCCCGCCAAACCAAGAAAACTCCGGATCTCTGTAGCTGAGGACGGTCTGGGCCAACTCTGCACTGCTTCAATCTTTTTTGGATTCACCTGGATCCCTTCACTAGATACTATATGACCCAAGAATGACGCTGAGTCTAGCCAAAACTCACACTTTGAAAATTTTGCATATAACTTCTTTTCTCTTAAGGTCTGAAGCGCAGTCCTCAGGTGCTGTTCATGATCCTCCCGACTCTGGGAGTATACCAGAATGTCATCAATAAACACAATGACGAATGAGTCAAGATAAGGACGGAACACACTGTGCATCAAGTGCATAAAAGTTGTCGGGGCATTGGTTAGCCCAAAAGACATAACAAGAAACTCATAGTGACCATATCTAGTCCTGAAAGCAGTCTTCGGGATATCTGGCTCCTAAATCTTCAACTGATGATATCCTGAATGTAAGTCAATCTTGGAAAACACTTTGTCACCCTGTAACTGATCAAATAAGTCGTCAATACGAGGCAATGGATACATGTTATTCACTGTGACTTTGTTCAACTAGCGGTAATCAATACACATCCGCATAGAACCATCTTTATTCTTCACAAATAAGACAGGAGCACCCCAATGTAATACCCCGGGCCGAATGAATCCCTTATCAAGCAACTCCTGTAACTGCTCCTTCAACTCCTTCAACTCAAGAGGAGCCATACGGTATGGAGGAATAGAGATGGGCTGAGTGCCCGGCAACAGATCAATGCCAAATTCAATATCTCTGTCTGGCGGCATGCCCGGAAGATCAGCTGGAAACACATATGGAAAGTACCTCACTACTGGAACTGACTCAATTGTAGGGGTATCAATGCTGACATCTCTCACATAAGCTAGATACGCGCCACACCCCTTCTCAACCATTCGTTGAGCTTTAGGAAATGAAATAACCCTTCTGGGAGTATACTCTAAGGTACCTCTCCACTCTAATCACGGAAATCCTGGCTTAACCAACGTCACGGTCTTAGCATGAAAATCAAGAATAACATAATGGGGCGACAACCAGTCCATACCCAAAATAATATAAAAGTCCACCATGCTGAGCAATAATAAATCGGCTCTAGTCTCAAAACCACTAAGAGAAATCAAACACGACCGATACACGCGGTCCACAATAAGAGAATCTCCCACAGGAGTAGACACATAAATAGGGGAAATCAAAGAATCCTAAGATATGCCTAAATACGAGGCAAAATAAGAGGACACATAGGAATATGTAGATCCTGGGTCAAATAATATCGACGCATCTCTATGACAGACTGGAACAATACCTGTAATGAGAGAATCAGAAGCAACTACCTTTGTACGAGTAGGAAGGGCATAATATCTGACCTGGCCTCCCCTTCTAGGGCGACCTCTGCCTCCCCGACCTCCACCTTGGGCTGGCTGAGCAGGTGGGGTGGTAGCTGGTGCTTGTAATCATAGCCTGAGGACCGGGTGAAACACGCTGTAGCTGAGAAGTCTGTGGAGGTTCACCCCTCTTAAATTTGGGGCAATCCCTCACCATATGGCGAGTGTCTCCACACTCAATATAAGCTCTAGGAGGGCGTAGCTGCTGTGACTGGCTCGGGCCAGGTCTGTTGGACTGGCCGCTAAGAACACCCCGTGCAGGAGGCACACTAGATAATGACGGTGCATAATAAGGCTTATGGGGCCTAAAAGGGGTTGGGACACCACTGACGACTGGAAGAGCTGAATGAACAGGGCTACTCACATAACCCCTACCATGGCGAGCTGCTGGGGCACGAGCACCAGAATAATAACCAATCTCTCGAGACCTCTTGGTCTCTCTCTTCTCTTTGTCCCGGGCAAGCATGCCCTCCAATCTCCTGGCAATACTCACAACCTTCTAATAAGAAATATTCATCTCCAACTCCCTGGCCATACTAATCCGGATGCTGGGGTGGAGTCCCTCAATAAACCGTCGAACCCTCTCTCAAACTATGGCAACCAAGGCCGGTGCATGTCGGGCCAAATCAGTGAAGCAGACTGCATACTATGACAGAGTCATAGATCCCTGGCGCAGCTGCTCAAACACCGCACGCCATGAGTCCCTAAGGCTCTGAGGGACATACTCTCTAAACAACATGTCCGAAAACTGAGTCCATGTAAGCAAAACTGCCTTATCCGGACTACTCAGCTCATAAGCACACCACTACTGATAGGCTGCTCCTCTAAGCTGGAATGTAGTAAAAGAAACCCCGCTCGTCTCCGCTACGCCCATAGTACGGAGAATACGATGACATCCTCCAGAAAACCCTTAGCACCATCTGTAGCCAATCCGCTGAAGGTAGGTGGGTGGTACTTCTTGTACCTCTCAAGTCTGAGCTACTCCACCTCAGAAGCTGTTGCCCTAACCTCGGGCTGAGCTAGAGCTACCGGTTGCATTGGTACAATCTCTGGAACCTGCTCAACCTGAACCAACTGCTATGGAGTATCGGCGACGTGAGTCTGTGCTCCTCCCCAGGCCTAAGATGTGGTAGGAGCAAGTGGAATCAATCCAGCCTGAGCTAAGGTGCTGAACATGCTTAGAAACTGGGCTAGAGTCTCTTGGAGGGATGGTTAAAAAACAGGTACCTCAGGTGTCTGCCCTCCGGCTGGAGCTACTGGGGGCTCCTCTGTAGCAGCTCGTGCGGGTGCTCTGGCTGCACCACGTGGACGTCCTCGGCCTCTACTCCGGTCCCGGCCTCTCGCGGCTCTAGCAGGGGGCGCGGGTGCTTGGTCATCAATCCGCTTTTACGTGTCCTCACCATCTGTGAGAGAATAGAATATAGAAGTTTAGAATTTTTGAAGTCAACAATTTTTGCACGACAAGGAATTAAAGTAGTGAAATTTTCCTAACGGTTCCATAGCCTCCCGAAGATAAGTACAGACGTATCCGTACCGATCCGCGAGACTCTAATAAACCAGCTTGTAATTCACGACACCTATGAACCTAGAGTTATGATACCAACTTGTCACGACCCAATTTCCCCTCCGTATGACGTCGTGACGACACCTAGTCTCTATGACCAGGTAAGCCTAATATTTTGCGGAATAAATGAAATAAAAACATAAATTTAACAACTAACTCCTCAATATACTACACAATATTCTCAAAACCTGGAACATCGTGAATCACAAACTACATGAGGAAAATCTAATGTCTCTATACATCAGAGTCTATCAAAAAAAAATACAGAAGATAATGGACATGTGGAAGAGTAGAAGGGGACTCCGAGGTTTGTGGACGCAACAGATATACTTTGAAGTCTCCAAAGCTGTCCCGACTTACTGATAGTGCGGCTGATAAGGAATACATGGATCTGCACACAAATAAAATATGCAGAAGAGTAGCATGAGTACACCACAATCGGTACCCAATAAGTGCCAAGCCTAACCTTGGTCGAGTAGTGATGAGGTCAGGTCAGGGCCCTACTGGTATATATATAATAACACAAGATAAAATAAAATACCGCAGTAAAATAATGACTGAAATTTAACCAGAATGAAATCATAGAAGACAACAACTCAGTACACAGAGATAACAACAAGGGATTTCCCGAGATACCGTCTCTTAGTCCCAACGTAAATGTGCAGAACAAGGGGATCTCCCGGAATACCGTTCAGTAGTCCCAAAGTAAATATGCAATACAGGAATACCGTTCCGTAGTCCAAAAGTACAAATACATCCAAATAATAGAATTCAATAGTTACGACACAAAATTCTACAGTTCAACCTAAGTACCAGTTAAGGAAAGACAAGTAAATTCACTAAACATGCTGCACGTAGTTCAAGTAAATAGTTAAGGCAAGTAGGCATACTATTCTAGTCTAGCCGGATACCATACATGCTAATAGAACTCAAATAAGAAGGAAATCAAGTTATTACTTAGTAGAAAAATTGGTTTTCTACACAATTAGCCCGTGTACGTACTCGTCACCTCAGTACATAGCACTCATATATCAAAAATAGTACAAATCCTACGGGGAGTCCCCCCACACAAAGTTAGGCAAGTCACTTACCTCGAACCAAGCTCCTCACAAAATCCGACAAGCCATTCAATTACGAGTCCAATCATACCAGTTTCAGTGAAATCCGACTCCGTATCGACACCGAAATCTCAAAAATTCGTTTATATGAGATTTCTAAATTGTTTTCAAATTTTCATCTCAATACACTAATTAAATGGTGAAAACAATGATATATTCGTATATGTTGACCAAATCCGAGTTAGAATCACTTACCCAAATATTTTTCCTTGAAAATCTATCCAAAATCGCCTCTCTTCAAGCTCCAATTCGTCAAAAATGGCATATGGACGGAGTCCCATGTTTTATAATTCTGTCTAGGAAGCCCTCGATCCTGGCCCTCGATCAAGGCTTCGATCATGGCCCTCGATCCTGGGCCTCGATCCTGACCTTCGATCCTGGGCATCGATCATGGCTTCGATCCTGGCCCTCGATCCTGGCCCTCGATCAAGGCTTCGATCATGGCCCTCGATCCTGGGCCTCGATCCTGACCTTCGATCCTGGGCATCGATCATGGCTTCGATCCTGGCCCTCGATCCTGGCCCTCGATCAAGGCTTCGATCATGGCCCTCGATCCTGGGCCTCGATCCTGACCTTCGATCCTGGGCATCGATCATGGCTTCGATCCTGGCCCTCGATCCTGGCCCTCGATCAAGGCTTCGATCATGGCCCTCGATCCTGGGCCTCGATCCTGACCTTCGATCCTGGGCATCGATCATGGCTTCGATCCTGGCCCTCGATCCTGGCCCTCGATCAAGGCTTCGATCATGGCCCTCGATCCTGGGCCTCGATCCTGACCTTCGATCCTGGGCATCGATCATGGCTTCGATCCTGGCCCTCGATCCTGGCCCTCGACCCTGGCCTTCGATCTTGGCCCTCGACCGTGGGCTTAGACCGTGGGCTCAACTTCTGGGCTTCGATCCTGGGCTCGATTTTCTGGGCTTGATTTATGTATTTTTAGCAGAAGAAATTGCAGCAGCTTTTGCAGCAACTGTTTAAGTTCAACTTTTGATCCGTTAACCATCCGAAACTCACCCGAGGCCCTTGCGACCTCAACCAAATACACCAACAAGTCCTAAAACACCATACGAAGTTATTTGAAACCTCAAATCACATCAAACAACGCTAAATCACAATTCACACCCCAATTCAAGCTTAATGAAACTTAAGAATTTCTATCTTCTACATTAGATGTCGAAACATATCAAATCAAGTCCGATTGACCTCAAAGTTTGCATACAAGTCATAAATGACATAATGGAGCTATGAAAATTTTCAGGACTAGATTCCGACCCCGATATCAAAAAGTCAACTCCCCGGTCAAACTTCCAAACTTAAATTCCCATTTTAGTCATTTCAAGCCTATTTTAACTACGGACTTTCAAATAAAATTCCGAACACGTCCCTAAGTCCAAAATCACCATACGGAGCTGTTGGAATCATCAAAATTCTATTCCGGTGTCGTTTGCACATAAGTCGATATCCGGTCACTATTTGAACTTAAGCTTTAAAACATGGAACTAAGTGTTCTAATTCATTCCAAAACCTCGCCGGACCCGAACCGACTACCCCTACAAGTTACATAACAGTTATAAAGCACATAATGCACAGTAAATAGGGGAGTGGGGGTACAATATTTTAAAACGACTGGCCGAGTCGTTACAAGAAGAAACCCAATTGTAAACTAAACAGAGAAAAGAGGTTCTCACATACGTTGAAAGGAGCAAACTTTTACCTCTTCAGAGAAAAACCTATTTGTATTTTTAGTTCGCCAACTGCTTATCTTAACATTTAGATTTCACATTTTAGGAGGTGGAAATTAATTTTTGTTGAGTTTTACATGAATGACTAGAGAGTGAAGAAGGGACAAAGGGCCGCTCAAAAACTAATTGTTGGTTAGCATATGTTATTTGTTTTTGGCTACAAGTTATAATGTAAAACAATGGGCTAGCGATTGATATACTTTTCGGCCGAAAGGCCAATTATATAAGAAGCTCTAAATTATTTCATTAAGGGAAACCTAGGAATTTTAAAGTTAGATCATTTCTTAAATAAGGAAGTTTGATATTTTTTTTTTAAGAGACTAAAAAAGAAAATATAATAATATTCTAGATAAAGTAAAATATTAAGCCTTTGACTTCCAATTATACTCTCTAACTCCTTTAGTCTTGTTGAATCTTTTAGAATCTGTTGGCTTCACTGTAATGGATATTTGCTTAACGTGCGCTACATTTTAAGAACTGATCATTGGTGCAAATAATTATTAGTATTAATTAAGAAAGAGATTTATTTTGTAGTTGACTTAATTAGAAGGTAACATGCCTCAATCAGTTAGTTACATCGTACTGTTACTTTCTAATTAAAAGCAACCAAAAAAAGATGAATCGAACTGGATGACTTGATACACTTATTCCAGACTAGATAAGCATGGTAATTACGACCAATGGCGGATATATAGAGTAATTTACGGGCTCACGTGAACTCAATAGCTTTTATAAATTCTGTATATTAATATACATATAAAGAAAAATTTACTAAATATTTATAAATATTTAACTGTGAATTCAATTCTTATTAAATATTAATTCAAAATCATTCTAATAGAACCGATAAACTTTATATCCTAGATCTAGTAGGACCTTGCCCCGATATGAGTAAGCATATCCAATAATCTATGCAACTTGTTATAAATCATAAGAGAGCTTTTTGACCGTTGAATCTATTACCATATAACACTGCATATTTACTAACTGAGAATATTTCTTCTAAATAGATAACCAAAAATTACATTTTCACTTGTTATAGGTCTTCTCTCAAAATTATCAATTTTTTATTATTATTTTGCTATTTAAAAATAATTTTATATTTACTCATAATTAAGAAATAATATTCTAGATTACAGTATATATGAAGTTTATTAATTGTTAAATTTTAGAGAGATAAGCCGTAGTTCGATAATATTTTTTAAAAGAATCATAATATTTTAATCAATATTATCTCTCCTCTTGACCGGGGCATTTATATCTCTCCTCTTCAAATGTCCAAACCATCGCAACCTCGATTCCTGAACTTGGCTTCCACGGGTGCCCCTCATAAACAATTGGGAAGAGGTGATTAGGCAGGACATGCCGGTGCTTCACCTAATCGAGGACATGACTAGCGATAGAAAAGTATGGAGATCGAGGATTAAGGTAGTGGGTTGACAAGTAGTTGCGGGGTTTTCATAGGTTCACCAGTAGCATTAGTAATATTCTTGTTGTGGGTTGAAAGTTACTTCCTTATAATTTTTTATTGTATCTGGTACTTTGTAACTACTTCCTTTGTTTTTGTAAATTGCTAGTGGGATTGTTGCTCTCTGATTGTTATTATTTGATGATATTGTTTCTCCCTTTTACTGGATATTGTTGCTCCCTGATGGCTACTATTTGATGCTACTTTTTCTCCTCTTTGCTTATCGCCTTTCTCCCCTCTTCCCTCCTCTTCTTCTCCCCTATTATTTCTTTCCACCTTTTCTTGAGCCGAGGGTCTATCGGAAACAGCCTCTCTACCTCTCCAGGTAGGGGTAAGGTCTGCGTACTCACTACCCTCCCCATACCCCACCCGTGGAATTATATTGGGTATGTTGTTGTTGTTGTTGTTGTTGTTATAATATTTTAATTGTTTGACAGATAAGACGTTATAGTTGATTTATGTCTCATAGTAACTTTTATACTATTGCATTATTTATATTTATATATAAAAAAGTACTAGATGTTTTTTTTTCTATGAGTTTTTTTAAATCTTCTTAATTTTCTTAAATTTATATTGTACTTTATAAATATTTTATTATTTTAAAAATTAAAAAAAAATTAAAGATCCATAGGGCTTAAGTCCCAAGTCTAGGGGTTTGCGTCTCGCCCCACATTAAACAAAGGGCCTTATCTCATGCTCCCGCCTTTTAAAATACTGCTCATAGTTATAGGAGATGGTTTACATGCTTAATTATACATATATAATATGTTCACCAATTATTTTTAATTAAACAATTGTATGGGTTATTATTTAGATTAATTCTTCTTATATTTACCTTTCCTAGGCAGCTTGATCAATTTAAGGGGCTTCTAATTTCTTCAATTCTCTTTTTCCGGGTCAATCGTTATAAGAAACAATTGTTTATTGTTTATGTATTAATAAGATTTTCAGTACTTAATATACTTAAATTTTTCATACTATGGTTTGATGTTCCCTAGAATTTAATGAGATGAGTGATGGAAAATAAAAAGTATTATGTAATCAACAACACCAATATGACTTAGAGAGGATGATGCAAGTATAAGATTGTTAGCGAATGGAGAAATGAGCATTGCAGTTGGTATCGTGTTAGTTAGAATCGCGTTAGTTATAGTTGTTCGAGGAGTTAGTTATAGTTGGTTCCGAGTTAGTTGAAAGTTAGTTAAAATAGTTAGACGGAAATTAGCATTGTAGAGAGACTAAAATCAGTATGGTTACTCGTTAGATTATGATATAAATACACTGTTACATTGTAATTGAATTCATTCGTGAAATAAGATCATTCTACTCTCTTCTCTTCTCATTTCTCTTCTAGCTAATTTTCTCAGTTATTCCCTGATCTAGCTGCCATCTTCTTCTAGCATTAGCTCCTAGATTAACGAAATTCCATTGCGATCTTCACTAATTGCTTCAATTGGTATTAGAGCATTCGATTCTCGGAATAATCAACATGACTCGAAGAAAAAATCAAGACATACCAGTCGACAAAATGGAGGACAAACTGTCTCAGATTCAAGAGCAGTTGCAGAAGGTGATGAATGGCGTGGTAAGCATGAGTGAGAGAAATTCACAAGTTGATAAGGAACTGCTAGGCCTTAAGGAAGCCCTTGGAATCATACTTTGTTCTGCTCATCAAGGAAATAGTAACTTATTTACTCGATTCTCAAAACTAGATTTTCCTCGATTCTCTGGTGTAGATTTGCATACATAAGACAGATCAATACTTTTTCATGGATGAGGTTCCATTTGAACAAAGGGTGAAGGTAGCCTATATTCATATGGATGGTGATGCCATTGCTTGTCATAGATCTTATGTGAAGTCTAGAACTTCTACCCTAGACTTATCGTGGACTGAGTATGTATGTACTAGCTTTAAATAAAAGGTTTAGGGATAACTTTGAGGATCCTATGGAGGCTTTGAAGAATTTAAGCCAAACTTCTGGGGTTAAGGAATACCAAGCAGAGTTTGACAGATTATTAACCGCTGTTAATGTGACTACTGAGAATGCCATTAGTTGTTTCTTAGGGGACTTAAGCCAGAGTTGAATAAAGCCGTCAAAATCCAAGCACCACGAACGAAAACATATAAGATTTCCAGATTACAAGAGGAAGGTTTTGATGCTCAAGCCAAAACCTAGGGATTGAAACTTGTTTCTAGATCCTTTTACTCTAACTCCAATCCTATTATACCAACTCCAATTGCCTATAGATCACAGAATAATCAGAAAACCTTTGCACCAAACCTCACTCACCAAACGATTGTCATTAAAGATTGTGACCTATTTAGCGACAATTTAATTTAATTTACCGGCAATAAAAATAGATGCTAAAAGTAAAAATAATGGTACTTTGGGAATGGATTTAGCAGCCATTATAATTGTCACTATATAATTGTCGTTAAAGGCTTTGACTTTTAGCGGCAATAAAAATAACCTTTACCAGGACTTCTTTGAATGGCCGCTAAACGCTTTAGCGACCCCATGTACAACGGCAAAAATATAATGGCCGGTAAATATTTTAGTGGTAATATTTATTGTCGCTAAAGGTCTTTTTAGTGTCGCTAAATCTTTTTTTTGTTGTTGTAGTGTAAATAGACTAGAAAAGAGGCTGATTGCTGCTGAAATGGATGATAAAAAGGCTAAGGATCTGTGCTTCCTTTGTGATGAAAAATATGAGATGTGGTACAAATGCAAGTCTAGGAAGCAACTGTTTATGGTGGAGGTGTTTGAAGAAGAAACGACCACAACAATTGAGGTGGAAGAGTAGGTATTGATCCAAGAAGTTGTAGAGCATGGGAATGAATTTATGACTACATCCTTGCAAGCTTTTACTGGTGTGTCTGGTTACCAGTCAATTAGAGTCATTGGTTATCATGAAAAAAGGCCATTTCGAATTTTGATTGATACTGGGAGTACACACAACTTTATTGACCAGGAAGTTGCCAAGAAACTAAGGTACCAATTTAGCTCTATAGTAGAGTAATCTATCACTGTAGCTGATGGTAGAAAAGTGCAGATTGCTGCTGTGTGCAAGAACCTACAATGGCTACTGCAAAAAACAACGTTCTCATCAGACTTCCTACTGTTACCATTAGAAAACATGGATATGGTGCTGGGAGTGCAATGGCTCAGCACCTTAGGAAGAATCCTATTTGATTTCAGGAACATGACTATTGAGTTGTGCACCAAGGTAAGAAGCATGTACTGAGGGGTGCTAATAACCAATTGAAGTCAACTAAAGATACTTCTCTACCCAAACTAAATGAGTGAGAGACCCAGTTGTTCATGATGTCATTGATGGAAAGAGATGCAGTGCCACAATATACAAGCCACACAAGAAGCTACACTTACACTTGCCTTGTTTGCTCTTATCAAGCAGTACTCAGGTATTTTTGAAGTACCTACAACCTTAACCCCTCATAGAGGCTTTTTGACCATATAATACCTTTAATAGAGTCTGCAAATCATGTTAACAAAAGACTATATAGATATCCTGGGATAAAAAAGGACATCATTGAGAAGTTAGTTCAACAAATGATGGACCAAAGGGTAATTCAACACAATACTGGTCCTTATGCATCACTTGTTATAATGGTAGGAGAAAAGGATGGTAGTTAGAGGTTGTATATTGACTATAAGGAGTTGAACCACATGACAGGTAAGGATAAGTTCCCTATAGCCAATATTGAAGATTTGCTTGATGAATTAGGAGGTGCATGTAACGACCTGACCGGACATTTCGAGATTTGTAGTCCCGTTTCTCCCATTTACTACTCCATTTATGATTTAAAGCTGTTATATGACTTATTGCGTTAGTTGATTCCGGTCCGGAGTGAATTCAGTGTGAAATGAGACACTTAGTCTCATAATGAAAAGCTTAAGTTAGAAAAGTCGATCAGATGTCGATTTATATGTAAACGATCTCGGATTTAAATTATGATGATTCTAATAGCTCCACATGGTGATTTTAGACTTAGTAGCGTACCCGAAAAGTTATTTGGAGGTCCGTAGTGGAATTAGACTTGAAATGGCGAAAGTCGAATTTTTGGGAAGTATGACCGAGGGGTTGACTTTTTGATATCGGGGCTGGATTTTGATTTTGATTCCGGAAGTTACAGTAGGTTTGTGGGGTCACTTATGACTTGTATGAAAATTTAAGGTCAATCGGACGTGATTTGATAAGTTTCAATGTTGTTTATAGAATTTGGAAATCTCGAAGATTCTTAGGCTTAAATCCGTATGTATTTCATGTTTTCGATGTTGTTGGAGGTAATTTTAAGATTCGATTAAGTTCGTAAAATATTATAAGACATGTTGGTATGTTTGATTGAGGTCCCGGGGGCCTCAGATTGATTTCGGGTGGTTAATGGACTTGATTTTAATTTGATGAAGCAATTGGAGTGCTGCTACTAGTATAACTACACCTGCGGAGTGGGAACCGCAGGTGCGAGCCCGCAGAAGCGGGGATGGAACCACCGAAGCGGAAATGGAGGAGAGGAGTAGAGGTGCAGGTGCGAAGACTTTCTCGCACCTGCGATGGTCACAAAAGCGGTCTGAAGGGCACATAAGCGAGGTTGAGCTGCAGGTGCGATGGGTTTTCTGCACCTGCGATAGGCGCAGCTATGATATTGTAGCCGCAGGAGCGCAAGCTGGGATTTTAAGTGGAATCCGCACCTGCGATGGACTTTTTGCAGGTGCGGCGTCGCAGACACGACAGTGGGTCCGCAGATGCGAAAAGTCTGGGCAAAAGGTTTAAAAGCAAGGGTTCGCGATTTTAGTCTTATTTCAACATTTTGGACTCGGACTTAGACGATTTTGGAGAAGAGTTTTGAGGTGATTATTGAGGTAAGCTTCTTGTACTCGTTTTGGATCATAAAACTTGGTTTCCCACCTAATTAGCGAGATTTGAAGTGAAATTTGGGGGTTTAGGGCTTGAGAATTTGAGAGTGAATTTTGGGGATTTGGAGGACCAAATGATGTCGGATTTTGGAGAACTTTGACTGCAAATCATGTTAGAAATCATTCTTAGGCTATGTGATGGTACTGTTAGGACCTGTAGGGGTCGCGTACCTGTTGAATTATTTGCTAATTGTTGTCTTGTACTCAGCCATGGTCTTTTACTTGCGTATTATATCTCAGTCTCTTCTTAATTCTTGTTGATACACTATATTATTTTTGTTTAGGATGATCTTTATGAGTTTTGAGAGCCCGAGAGACTAGAGAGGTTCACGACTGAGTGAGGTCGAGGGCCTGTTTGTGAGGTATATGATACCGTAGCACGTGAGTTGTCCGTGCAGTACATGAGTTGTCCGTGCAGATTCTAATATGATACTATATCACATGAGTTGTCCGTGCATCACGTGAGTTGTCCGTGCGGATCTTGATATGATACTATAGCACGTGAGTTGTCCGTGCGGATCTTGATATGATACTATAGCACGTGAGTTGTCCGTACAGATTATAGTGCTTGGGCTGAAAGGAGCCCCTCCGGAGTCTGCACACCCCCAGTGAGCGCAAGTACCTATTGAGTGTGAGTACTGAGGGCTGAGAGCCGAGTGATTGAGCTGTTGTGATGAGTTGAGTGACTGTTGCCCTGAGAGGATGTTCTTGCTTTTCATTTGTTGATGCACTTAGTTACTATCTGTCATTGTTGTGAAATATCTGAAAGATTCTATATCCGGATTACCTGAACTTGGACTGTATAAAGTGATTTGACTTAAACTGCCGGATTTGAAAGCATGTCTATTCTTTGCTATAATTATTGAAAATGAACTGTATTGTATAGCTCGTCACTGCTTCTCAGTTCCTTATTTATTTTTGTTATTTGCTGAGTTGGTTGTACGCATGCTACACCCTGCACTTCGTGTGCAGATCCAGGTATTCCCGGTTGTAGCGGGTGTTGATATTTGAGCAACTGATTTCGCAGACTATCGAGGTAGCTGCACGGCGTCCGCAGGCCTTGGCTCTCCTTCATTATCTTATTCGCATTTTAGCTCTTATTCTTCAGATGTTATATTATACTGCTCCTGGTGTAGATGCTCATCTACTCAGTGACACCCCGATGTCAGGCTATTTTTCTGCCTTTATGCTTTGGGTTTTACCCAGTTTTTATGAAAAAACTCCGGTTATTGTAAAAGTTTTAATTCCTTTCTGTTAAATGTTGAAAGTGTTTTGGAAATGTCGGCTTGCCTAGTATCACGATAGGCGCCATCACGATGAGTTAGGTTTTAGGTCGTGATAGGTTGGTATCAGAGCCTAGGTTACATAGGTCTCACGAGTCATGAGTAGGTTTAGTAGAGTCTTGCAGATTAGTACGGAGATGTCTAGACGTATCTTCAAGAGGCTACCGAACCCTTAGGAAAAAATTCACTTTCTTGTATTCTATCATGCAAAATTGATTCCGCTTGAAACATAACTCTTTGAATTCCTTCCACGCATTCGTGTGCGCATGTGAGCGCTCGGTATCAGTTGTGCATCGCTGGCTTGTGATTCCATGAACGAGGTTCGAGAGGAGTATTCTGTGTTTTGGTGTTGGGCCAGTCTGAAGGACTTGAGGCCACAGGTAGACCGCAACTTAAGCTCGGTAATTTCGGTTATGAGAACTTGTGAGTTTGGACTCATGCGACCGGTAGTGTCCCTATGTTGTGGATCGATGAGCGGTTGAATGGCTATATGATGAGTATGATGTAACTGTTGGGATGTGTTCAGGTGGGTTGAATATGACGGATAAAGTTTACTTGTGACTCAAGACTTTGCTATGGTGCATTTGATTTCTGTCTTAATTTGACGTATAGTCTCAAGTTGTGAGTATATTAAAGGATCTTTAACGTTGTTTAATTGTAGAACGAATTAAATTCCCATGTCTTGTTAATGAGTTTGGACTTAGGAAGATTAAGTACTTATGTAGTAATTGTGGCTGCGAAAGGGTATAACAAGATGCGAATTTGAGGCTAAGCAGATGGGTTATCCCCTGCGGAGTAAACTACGTAGGTGTGTTTCTTATAATGTGAATGTAGAGTTTCTTTTTTGCCAGCGGGGCGTGTGTGATGGGATTTGAATTGAATCTGGTTGGGAGAGTTGACTTGACTGTCAAGAGAATAAATGCGAGTTTAGCGGATGATTGAGGTACTTTATGGTTTGTGTTACCTAAACTCGTGAAACATTTTCGTTGAATCGACTGCGGGGTTATGACAATAATAGAGTATGGGTATTGTGAGTTATTGAATGTTTTGATTTATGGCTGTGAGCCAAGTGGGGGAGTTTTCTATCTATGATTTGATTGCACGATTATGTATTGTATTAGTGTTGGTCTGAGGCATATTTGTGAATCAGATATGACTTGCAGAGGTTGAGATCAAGGATGACTCGAGTAAACAAATTCTTGGATACGGGGTATATTGTACTTTATAAGTATGTGAAAATCATGGGATGCGTGAGTTGTTATTTGTAAAATATGTAGTACGCACGAAATATGAATTTGATTGGTAGTATTAAAGTAGAGTTACTTCTTTGAGTGTTGTTGTGCTAATGGGGCACACGTCTTTTGGCCCATTTGGGCAGTGTTATTTGGATTTGAACAAAGCGGGTGACTCTCGAGAAAGTTCTAATTAGTTCGAGGTTTATCTATAGCAATTGAGAATGTCTCTGGACTTGTGTATGGATAAAATATGAGATTTGCATTTGATGGTGCCTCGACTTGTGGGAATTCTGTATGACTATGGATCCTACATTTTAGTATAAGGAAGGTAAGAAGAACAATTTCAAATTCATATAAGGTATTTTCAGAGTGAGTGTTACAATTGTGGTATTTATGAAGGTGTTTAAGAAGAATACAGTTGCTTATGGGTCGTAGGGCGTTGTGGTTCTATGCTAAAGTTTGTGGGGTGAGTTGTGGTTAAAGATCGTGGCGTTTTAGCAAGGAGAAGTATCAATCTGAAGACAAATTCATAAGGGACTCGGAGAAATAGGACAGCTTGGTAGTAGGTTGGATCAGTATGGTAATAGATATGCTCGGTTCTTTGGGTGCTTATGATGTGGGGTTTTTCTACAGGTGCTTTGTGGCAATACTATTGGGTTTGGCGACCTGCGTGGCTTGGTTGAGTTAGAGAGATTTAAATCTGATGGCTTGATTTCGTGCAAATGGATTCTATGGAATTCTCGAGGATTTCTACCACGGTTTGAGATGGGTATTTTCCTACCGGCCTGAGGAGCATGTTGAGTATTGTAATTTTCTACCGGATGGGATCAAATGGAAGGCTTCTGGCTGATCGGATTTGTATTCTACTTGTGACTTAGAGTGATTATGAGGCTCACATATTTTGCATAGGATGGCATGATAGATGTGGGTGTTGTGCGGGGTTTAGATTACATGTGCAAGGTGGCAGTTCATTCTTGAAAAGAAGATCATGAATTTTGGACAGAATGGTCAGTCTCAAATATTTTGATGAATTTTATAACTGCTCAGAAATCCCCTGAGAAGGGTGTGCATTTCAAAAAGTGCATAGTATTTTGATTTATGGATGTTCATTGGTATTGCGGCACTCACCTGGTTGATAGACTGCTGATATTAAGATTTTTACTATGTGGCACGAAAGAATGAGAGAAGTATTCCTTGTGGTATGATCGTGTATGAGGGATGTGTTAGACATTCAGGCGGTGGAGTTGGGATCAAATATAGTGATTCTAATGTTCTATGGATTTGGAGACTGGGAGTTCTCAGAAGCAGGTTGTTTCGTGATTGTGGACTGTGAAAATGTGGCCAAACCTAGCTAGATGATAATATGTGTTATGGTTAGGTCGTTGAGGTCTTTTGGATGGTTATTTTTCCATTCGGGGATGGTCGGAGTTGATTTGGGGGCCCATTGATAGGCCTAATGAGGATGTGTATTCTACACTAGGTCGAAATTGTTGACTCTGAACTGCTATTGTTGAGGGATGTGCCATTCGGTTAGAATTGATTTTTATTCATATCAGATATGTTCTATGTATTACTCTTCCATGCTACGAAAGGTTGTGATTCATTGGTTATATGCACACATGGTACGGTTCTGTTTGGACCTTATAGCGGAATTCGAGTAAGATGGTGATTGGGTGCAGAATGGTTGATTGTGCCTTAGTTATGGTCTTTTCGGATTGTAGTATATTGTGTTATTTGCTTCTCCATGGTTATGGTCATGCACTTCGTGTACTTGATATCAAATTGCATGTGGTTGTTGATTTTGAGCATTGTGGCTTGAGGTATTTCATATAGACCAGTAATTGGATGGGGTCATGCATTGCAGCTGGGTTATGTCGGGAGATAGTCCTTTGTGTTAGATTCATGTGTATTGGTTTTACTAGATATGATGGGTTCGTAACATTTCGGTTGTGGTGGTACTTGTTGAACTTCCGGGATGGTTCTCTCGTTTGGGTCATTTTTCACGCTTGAGTATATTTGGAATGCTGCTTATTGGTGCACAGATTGCACGGGTTGTGGCTTTAGATTGTATTGATGTGGTATGTCACTAGAGTGGTTGTGTTGGATGAGATGAGGTCATTGGACCTATAATGGATACTATCAGATTCGATTACAACGGGTTGAAGAATAATTTAGAATGCGGCTTAAATAATTGGCTATGGTACTTGTTGAACGAGGGAAAGCTCCATGACTTGTTGATATGGTAAGTAGTCATGAAATTTCGCGTGTTCCCTTTATTATCAACAGTGTACGTAGGATGAGGTTTGATTCGATATGGGTTTAATACTAGTATTTGGTTGGTTTTGGGGTAGTCACTGTGATCAGGAATGGTGCTACGAGCATGCGAGTTGTGTAATATGCTGGGTGATTATATCCGTGGTTATAGTTATAGTTGGATGCAGCTTGTTCAAACTCATACAATGTGTAAATATAGGATTCGTGTCTTGAAAAGAAATTTCTAAAGGCTGGGAATTGAATTCCAAGGTTTTTGGGCTAAGGAATAAATTAATAATTTTCCGTTATGTGATGTCATCAGGCCTATATGGAATAGGATGACATGATATCACCCCCGGGTATGTGCGTGATAAGCTGAAATAGTGATTTAAAGGTTTAGGAACAACTCTTGGCACGTTCGAGGAGGAACGTATGTTTAAGTGAGGGAGAATGTAACGACCCGACCGGTCGTTTCGAGAGTTGTAGCCCCATTCCTCCATTTACTGCTCCATTTATGCTTAAAAGTTGTTATATGACTTATCGGGTTAGTTGGTTCGGGTCCGAAGTGAATTCAGTGTGAAATGAGACACTTAGTCTCACAATGGAAAACTTAAGTTGGAAAAGTCGATCGGATGTCGATTTTGTTACAACTCAAATTCGCGTACCTTAGATCATGCCGTAAGTTAGTCGACGTAAATCCAAGAA
>AWOL01S0050128.1:0-14828 GCA_000715115.1 Nicotiana otophora
TTTGTTGATATTTATGATGATGATCCATGAGATAGAAGAAATGAAAGTGTGGAATATGAAATAAAACCATTGCGCCATGAAAGAAGAATCACATGTATGGCCTAGGGAGCCAATGCAATAATGATATGTGTATTAAAATGATATGTCTTTGGGATGTAATTCAAATGAAGGTTATGATGCCAAATTATGTGAGAAAACTCAATATGCTTAAGACTCTTAATTTCTCATATGTGTACCGAAAGTATTGATTGGAAATGTCTTATTGTTGATAATCTATAAAGATGGTTGGAAGTGAAATAAGTGACTTGGGGACATAAAGTGTGGCCAACGTGCCGAGACTGAAAGTTATACTTATGGCCAATAGAGCCAATGAAATGAAATGATGTGAGAAAGATTATGAAACAAGCTTTGATTCAACTGTTCTAAAATTGACTTTGAAAATATAATTGCCTAAAAGCTTATGAACCCAAGTGATGCCCATATGTGGTTGTTTTAGATAATGCTGTGTTTTGTAAGTATATTCAATGTGTTTTGCATTCTTACATATTCGTGAGTGGAAATTGTGCATTGCCCTTTTTGGGGAAAAGTATTTCAAGAATAAATGATGTGTTACTTGTTTATGATTTTAGCTTGTACTTCGATTGCCAATCATTTTACCCTATTTCTTGGAAAGAAATCCATTGTGTTTAAAGTCTCCATTATTAATGAACCTAAAGTTGTGATTTCCGGAACATTCTGTTTGTTGATATTTATGATGATTATCCATGAGACAGAAGAAATGAAAGTGTGGAATATGACATACAACCATTGTGCCATGAAAGAAGAATCACATGTATGGCCTAGGGAGCCAATGCAATAATGATACGTGTATTAAAATGATATGTCTTTGGGTTGTAATTCAAATGAAGGTTATGATGCCAAATTGTGTGAGAAAACTCTAAGACCAATAATCCGGATATGCTCCTAAGATTAAAATCACCATACGGAGCTATTGGAATCATCAAAACTCCATTCCGGGGCAGTTTACACATAAGTCGACATCAGGTCACTATTTTAACTTAAGCTTTAAACCTTGGAACTAAGTGTTCCAATTCATTCCAAACCCTCACCGGACTCGAACCATTTACCCCGGAAATTCCCACAACAACTTTAAAGTACAATTTAAGTAGTAAATGGGGAAACAGGGTTATAATACTCAAAACGACCGGCCGGGTCATTACATGATCGAAGGAGGGAAAGATCCGTATGATATTCTTGAGAAAGATTATACCTGGCTTCTTTAGAATTGGAAACAAAGTCACGTTGCTAAGATGTTTAAGGAATGTTTGCTTGAATTCTTGAATTCTTCCTTGAATGTTTGCTGAAGCTAAATGTCACGTTACTAAGGATGCTAATATGCAAATTCTTGTTTTGAATTTGCTGAAGTGAATTAGAGAGGTTAAAGAGATATCCACATCTCTTTAAGTGAATTAGAGAATGGATTTTAATGTCTTGGTTGTGTGGGCCCCACCTTTCAAGACTTTTGTCACATTTCTTCCTTAAAATGTGCCACCTTTCACTCTTTATTAAGAGTCGTTAGATGGGAAGGGGGAGCTGCCACGTTTGGGGTTCTTTAATTATCCAAAGATTTTAATTAATCTCCCACTAAAAGTGATTAATTACCCATTTATCCACATAATTAAGAATTATCTCAAATTACTTAAAATACTACTCACTTTTAACATACCTCATACACCTTACTATCATGATTATGTGGTACCTTGTATGGTACTAGTCCATAAATAGAGGGTATTATAGCTTGCACCGTATTTTATCCCAAATTATCAAACTTCGACGAAAACTCATTTTTTTCGATTTGCATATCCTTTCACCTTCACGAATTTACTTATCACTGGTTATAAATAACATAAATGCTTATAACCTCAAAAATAGTCTTGTCCACTATTAAAATATTAATAAATCATGGTACCATATAAAATCAATGCATAAACTATTATTTCATTAAAACATCCATGTAAAAATACATATAATTTCTCAACTTCTAATTTTCCTAATCACATATAAAAGTACAAATTTTCGTACGCTAAATTCTTAAAATGGGAAAAAGATAAACTTTATTTCTTATGAAAAAGTAATTTCTATCTTTACAATAAAGAAAATCTCATAAACGTTCTCATATTATGTGTATAATTTAAAGCATATTCAGAAGTAGTAATATTAATAACTATATAAAATCATATTTTTTAAACCTTAATTGCTTTAACAAGAATGTTCCATTCAAAATAACATATCAAATGTATATAACGGTATCAAGGTTGTTAAACTTACGGGGTCTTATAATAACATAGTCACAAATCCTCTATAATCTCATGAATGGTCTTAATCCCTTCAAGCTCATATGGATTACTACGATTCATCCTAATATTAAAGTACGGGATGTAACACTTTCAACCTAATGTTAGGTTTATTTTTTATTAAATATATGGGGTCAGTTGGACTCATACTACACTTCTACACCTTGCGTGCAGATGTTGGTTGCCGATGTTGTTGTGATCGACGGGAGATGGAATGGAAGACGTAGCTGCATTCCGGTTTTAGCTGTCTCTTGTTTATGGTAGCCTTAGATTCATAGAAATCTGTTTATGTACATTTCGAATAGATGATGTATTTATTTCACACCAGCTTTGTACATTCTAATCTTAGAAGCTCATGATTTGTACTACCAGTCCATATGGAACGTATCAGTTTTAGATTTGTTTTTTATTTAATTGTCTTATTAATTTCATTGGAATTGGTTAGTTGTTAATTGGCTTACCTAGCGGGCTGGGTTGGGTGCCATCACTACTATTTGCATTTTGG
Organism: Nicotiana otophora; assembly: GCA_000715115.1. Taxonomy (NCBI): domain Eukaryota; kingdom Viridiplantae; phylum Streptophyta; class Magnoliopsida; order Solanales; family Solanaceae; genus Nicotiana; species Nicotiana otophora. Next base: position 2,860 of record AWOL01S0050128.1, read on the forward strand.
GTTGTTACAGTCTAATACTTGTACACTATTCAAAGCATGTTTGCTATACCTGTTTTGATGTTTACTACTACGCACGGTTAGACATCATAACACATGCTTCGCTAAACTAGAACATGTCTATAGGGCTTCAACTAATTAATCAATCAGTCGCTTCTAGTGCTTTTATTTCATTGTACTGCCACACTTAAATGACATGCCTATAGGGATGAAGTATTATAAAAGCATATGCGATTGTCAGTCATTAGAAATCCTGCCTATAGGATAGTGTCACCCACCTAAGAAGTATGTTTATAAAATCAGCGCTATTAATATTGAGCTTTCAAACAACTGTACCACCTCATTGTGAAAACAATTAGAGATTATACCTATAGGACCTGCAATACCTTTAATCTGCCAGTGCGTTAGTCTACAAATACTGGAAATAAAAATCATAGAGAGACCATGTTTATAGGACTTAATGACTTAACATGTTCTAATTTGAAACTGTCTACATGCGTGTAATTTGCTGCTTACGTGTGGAGGCCAACTTGAGCCATTTATTGACTTTGTGTGAAGTCCTATATGTTTAGAATGCATGCCTAGTTTTATCATTTTGAGCATCCTAAGTAGTGTCTAGAACCTCCCAAATAGCAGGTCCAAAGCCTCATGGACCATAGGCATAGGACGGGTAGCGCACGCATAAGAGACAATTTAGAATTGAATTAGAGCACTTTAAGTAAACGACTTTATCATAGTAATTAGGTAGCAGGAGATGATAGTCTGTGCCCACTGAATAATATGAGCAACCCTAACTCTAAAGAAGTTGCGAAGTATTGCACGGTAAACTTTGGCCGGGACCCATAATTGTCGACCTCGATGAGTGCCTAACACCTTCTCTTTGACGTAATTTGAGCCCTTACCCGATTTTTAGTAGCACATACTAGTTAAAACTGAGTTATTTGAAAATAGGTGACCTAAAACACCTCAAAAACGTTGGGTGGCGACTGTTCTCTTTAAATACCCATTAAAAAGAGTTGTCACATGTCGAAGTCAGCTTTCGCGAGCAAAAGGGGAACGAAAGTAACAGTAAAGTTCGTGTCTTCAAGGCCGATTGTGACAATTTAGAGATTTGTTATAGATCCATATTGGAAATTTACTATTAATATTTTATGTGTTTTGTTACTACTTGTTGTACATCCTCCATGTCTACTTTATATCTTTTACTACTGTTTGACCATTAGTAAGTGTCAAGTCGACCCCTCGTCACTACTTTTTTGAGGTTACACTAGATAATTACTGGGTACGCGCTGTTTTACATACTCATGCTACACTCCTGCATTGAATGTGCAGGTACTAAGACGAGTACTTCCAGTGGTCACACGGGGGCGTAGAAGCACTTCCATAGAGACTTAGTGGTGAGCTGCTTGCCCTGCTTCGATCTGCAGCACCGGATTCTCCTTCTACCTTCTACCTTCGGACAATAGTGGTAGTAGTTTGTATATTCTCTAGATTGCTCATGCACCAGTGGCACCGAGTTTTGGGGGCTTCTAGAGTTTATGCACTATTGTACTTATAATTAATAATACTGTGGTTTATGTATTATTCACACTTAATAATTTTGAGAAAGAAGTATGTACGGTTGCAGAGATTTAGCTTCTATTTGGTGTATTGAAGGAAACTTATGCTTTTAGAAATTAAAAAGAAATAATTAAATTGGAGGAACACGTTTGGGCTTGCCTAACAGCGGCGTTAGGCGCCATCATAACCTATTATAGGTTCTTGATGGTGACAGTTTGGTATCAGAGCTTCAGGTTCACATAGGTCTCACGAGTGCTGAGCAATCCTAGTTAGTCTTGCGGAACAGTGTGAAGACGTTCGTACTTATCTTCGAGAGGCTAGGGTGTGTTAGGAAAACACTCTTTCTTCATCTCCTATCATACAATTGATATTGTGCTAAGTATCCTTCTATTATTCTCTCATAGATAGTGAAACCGCACGCAGTAGATGTACACGGCAGTAGAAGGGCTACTCCCCCCGTTGATTGAGGTCAAGGTAGAGGTTGGGGGAGGATCCCGCTCCTATTAGAGGATGAGGGAGTCCTAGAGTTGTTCCTATTGTACCACCAGTGGATCCAGTGGAGGATCCTATTAATGAGGAGCAGGATGAGGTGCCTGTAGCTGAGCTGGCCCTGACAAATTTCATGACTTCACCGGGATTTCATGANAGATTTCATGATGTCATGGGTCGTATGATGCGGTTCATAGATTCAATGTCATAGGCTTGTTTATTTCTGGCGGACCCAGCAACATCTCAGGCAGGAGGGGGAGCACAGACCCCTACCGCTTAGGCTCCAGGGCACACTGCTGTCGTATATCAAACACATGGTGCACTACCTATAGGCGGGGTCTAGCCAGTTTCCAGCCGCAACCGTTAAGCAGCAGAAGCGGTTGGACAGATGGACTAGGCTTCGTCCTCCTATCTTTGAGGGTGAGCGGTCATAGGACCCACATGATTTCATTGATCGTTTCAAGGAAAAGCTACGTAACATGGGACTATTGGAGTCCAATAGGGTGGACTTCACCATATTTCATTTTGAGGGCAAGGCCCGCAGATGCTGGCAGGCTTACCTCTATTACAGGACAACAGGTTAACCCTTCTTGACATAGGATCAGTTTATGCATCAATTCTTGGAAAAGTACATACTACCTTCAGAGAGAGAGTATCTTCGGGGTCAGTTCGAGTAGCTCTGTTAGGGTCATATTTATGTGACTGACTACGAAGAGGTATTCACTGACTTATTTTTCCATGCAACTATTGTGGGATATAGAGAAGCTGCAGAGGTTTATTATAGGTCTGCACCCTGAGATTCAGGTTTCTATGGCTCGTGAGGCAGATATGGGGATTTTCTTTTCGTCAGGTTATAGATATAGCTCGGTGGATCGAGCGTATCCGTAACCCCAGCGAAGATTTTGCATCGAGGGATAAGCAACCTCGACATTTTAGTGGATTCAGTGAAGCCCCATTTGGGGGAAGAGGTCAGTTCACAAGGGGCCAGTTTAGCAGGCACATGCATCTAGCACCACAACCCGCTCGGAGTGCTCCAGCACGACCCTACTTAAGTGCTATTCCAGAGAGTACTTACCGTCCGCCAGCTATCCAGGGTTCCTCCAGTGGCTATTCAGCCCATCAGGGTAAGACTTTGGGTGAGCAGTTCTTTACTCTGAGGGGTTGTTTTAAGTGTGGGGAGTTAAGCCATATGAAGAGGTTTTGTCCCAGACTACGGGGCAAGGCAATGCAGCAGGACCAACGGCCCATAATTACCACACCAGCAACCACACCTACCACCCGGCCGGCCAAAGGTAGAGGGCAGGTGGGTAGGGGTCTCCCTAAAGGTGGAGGCCAATCAAGTGGCGCTCCAGCTGAATACTATGCTTTCTTAGCCTGGCCAGATGGAGTCGCCTCCGATGCAGTGATCACAAGTACTATTTGATCCAAGGTCTACTTATTNAGCACGACCCTACTTCAGTGCTATTCCAGAGAGTACTTACCGTCCGCCAGCTATCCAGGGTTCCTCCAGTGGCTATTTAGGCCATCAGGGTAAGACTTTGGGTGAGCAGTTCTTTACTCTGAGGGGTTGGTTTAAGTGTGGGGAGTTAAGCCATATGAAGAGGTTTTGTCCCAAACTACGGGGCAAGGCAATGCAGCAGGATCAATGGCCCATAATTACCACACCAGCAACCACACCTCCCACCCGGCCGGCCAAAGGTAGAGGGCAGGTGGGTAGGGGTCTCCCTAAAGGTGGAGGCCAATCAAGTGGCGCTCCAGCTGAATACTATGCTTTCTTAGCCTGGTCAGATGGAGTCACCTCCGATGCAGTGATCACAAGTACTATTTGATCCAAGGTCTACATATTCCTATGTTTTTTCTTTATTTTCTACTTATCTGGATTTCTCTTGTTAGTCCTTGGATGGTCCTGTATATGTCCACGCCAATGGGTAATTCTATTATTGTGGATCGAGTTTACCTGTTATGTGTGGTGACTTTCTATGGTTACGAGACCAGAGCAGATCTACTTTTGCTCGATATGGTTGTTTTCCAGGTTATCTTGGGAACAAACTGATTGTTTCCTTACCATGCCATTCTTGATTGCCATGCCAAGAATATTACCTTGGTGATGCCTAAGTTGCCCAGATTAGAGTGGAGGGGTTCGTTTGTTGGTACTTCTAGTTGGGTTATTTCTTTCTTAAAGGCTCGATATATGGCCGAGAAGGGTTGTTTGGCCAGTTTGGCCTTTGTTCGGGATACTACTACAAAGACACCCGTTATAGATTTAGTGTCGATGGTACGAGCGGTTTCCGATGTATTTCCTGCTAACTTACCCGGTATGCCACTGGATTGAGATATGGATTTCAACATTGATTTGGTGCCAGGCACCCAGCCTATATCTACTTCACCTTACCGCATGGCTCTAAAGGAGTTGAGGCAATTAAAAAAGAAGCTTCGAGAATTTCTCGAGAAAGGGTTCAGCTAGCCAAGAGTGTCGCCTTATGGCATACCTGAGTTATTTGTGAAGAGGAAGGATGGGAGTATTCAGATGTGCATTGGATTACCGTAAGTTGAACAAAAACACCATCAAGAATAAGTACCTATTGCCACACATTGATGATTTGTTTGATCAGCTATAGGGTGCTAGAGTGTCCTCAAAGATCTATTTGAGATTTGGGCATCATCAGTTGGAGATTCGTGCTTCGGATGTTCCGAAGACGACTTTCTTGACCAGATATGGGCCCTATGGATTTTTAGTGAATTCCTTTGTCTTAACTAACTCCCCAGCGGTGTTTATGGATTTGATGAATCAGGTGTTCAGGCCATATCTTGACTCCATTGTCATCGTCTTCATTGATGACACATTTATCTAATCGCATAGTATGGAGGAGCACGAGAAGCATTTAAGGTTAGTGATTTAGACCTTTCGGGAACACAAACTATATGCTAAGTTCTCCAAATGCGAGTTCTGGTTAGATTTTGTGGCTTTATTGAAGTATGTTGTATCTAGTGAGAGTATTAAGGTGGTTCCTATGAAGATTCAGGTTATTATCGTCGGTTTGTGGTTAGCGACCAAGATTACGAGTTTCTTGGGGTTAGTAGGTTATTATCGTCGGTTTGTGGATGTCTTGTCATCTATTGTAGCTCCTTTGACTAGATTGACCTAGAGGGGTGCTCCATTCAGATGGTCTGATGATTGCGAGGCGAGCTTTCAGAAGCTCAAGATTGCATTGACTACAACGTCGGTGTTAGTGTTGCCCTCTGAATCAGGGATATATAGTGTGTATTGCGACGCTTCACGCATTTGCTTGGGTTGTGTATCAATTCAGTAGGGGCGAGTTATTGTATATGCTTTATGTCAGCTAAATGCCCACAAGAAGAATTACCTCATGCATGATTTGGAGTTGTTCGCGATAGTTCATGCCCTCAAGATTTAGAGGTATTATCGTGAAGGGGGTCTCTTGCGAGGTTTACACCGATCATCGCAGTTAAGTAATGGGATCTTAATCTGAGGTAGCGTAGGTAGCTTGAGTTACTGAAGAATTATGATATCACTATTCTCTATAATCAGGGCAAGGGGAATGTGGTCGCAGATGCCTTGAGCAGGAAAGTTGAGAGTATGGGTAGTTTGGCATTCATTTCAGTAGTGGAGAGGCCATTGGCTTTGGACATCCAGTCCTTAGCCAACCAACTTTTGAGGCTGGATATTTCTGAGCCCATTCAAGTTCTTGCATGTGTTGTGTCTCAGTCTTCTTTATTCAAGCGGATCAAGGATCGTCAGTATGATGACCCGCACTGGCTAGTCCTTAGAGAGACGTTGCTACGGAGTGATGCCAAAGAGGCTACTATCGATAATGATGGTGTTTTATGACTCCATGGTCGTTTATGTGTTCCTAATATTGATGGTCTGAGGGGGACGATTCAAGAAGAGGCACATAGTTCGCGGTATTCTATTCATTCAGGTTCTACCAAAATGTATCGTGACTTGAGGCACAATTACTGGTGGCGACGGATGAAGGATATAGTCGAGTGTGTTGCGAGGTGTCTGAATTGCCAGCAGGTTAAGTATGAGCACTAGAGGCCAGGTGGCCTACTTCATAAAATTGTTATACCGGAGTAGGAATGGGAGGCATCACTGTGTATTGCGTAGTTGGGTTGCCGCGGACGTTGAGGAGTTCGATGCTATTTGGGTCATTATCGATAGACTAAACAAGTATGCACAATTTATTCTGGTGGTGACTACCTACTCTTCAGAGAGGTTGGCCCAAATGTATATTTAGGATATTATCCGGCTGCATGGTGTGCCTAATTCCACCATTTCTAATAGAGGCCCTCAGTTCACTTCACATTTCTGGAGAGTAGTACAGAGTGAGTTGGGTACCCAAGTAGAGCTCAACACAACTTTTCATCCGCAGACCAACGGGCAGTTGAAGTAGACAGTTCATATTCTAGAGGATATACTCAGAGCATAAGCTATTAACTTCGGAGGGCAGTGGGATCGATTCTTGCCTTTGGCTGAGTTTTCTTACAACTACAGTTATCAGTCTAGCAACGAGATGGCTCCAAGTCGGGATTTGAAGGTTCCAATACATTTTTATGAAGATTTTGGACTTGGGAATATGTTCGGATTATGTTTCGGGTGGGCCGGAAGCGTTTCGGCGCCTATTGCTGAAAGTTGGCATTGTGAAGGTTTTAGAATTTACTAAAATTGACTTAAAATGGATTTTTGTGTTATCGATGTCCGTTTGGGATTCCGAGCCTTAGAATAGGTTCGAATTGTGACTTATTAGTTGTTCATAAATTTTGTGTCATTCTGAGTTGTCTAAGTATGGTTCGACGCGTTCGGAGTTGGTTGAATTGAGTTTGAAGCTTAGAAGTTGATAAATGAGGTTTTGAGGTGCGATTCTTGATTCTGGTGTTGTTTTATATGTTCCGAGGCTTCGAGTAAGTCCACAACATGTTTATGGACTTGTAAATGCATTTGCACGGTGTCCTGGGTTGCTCGGATGTGTTTTGGACCACATGGAGCATAATCAAAATCGAGTGAAATTGCTCGTGTGCTGGTATGTTTCGCGATCGCGAGAGTTGTCCCGCGATTGCAAAGAAGGATGATGAGGGGCCCTGACATTTACTCTTCGTGAACGCAAAGAGGCTAACACGAATGTAGAGAAGGACCTCATCCTCATTCGCGAACGCAAATGCGAATGCGAACACGAAGGAGGCTGGGAGTGGAATGGGGTGAGAGGCATAAGGCTTTCATGTACACTACTATTTGAATGCGAATGCGAAGGGCAGGGTCAGCTGGGCATCATGAATGTGACCATAAGTTTGTGAACGCAAAGGGTACCTGGGTAACTAGGATAAGTTTGCCTTCGTAATCACGAGGCATTTTCCGCGATCCTGAAGAAGAGCGGCCCTGGGCAGATTCAATTTTAATACAGGATTTGGCTCATTTTCTTTCATTTTAACTCGGGTTGGCCGGTCTTGAGAGCTCTTTTGAGATGATATTCATCAAGCACCACAAGGTAAGTGAATTATAACCATTTTTGAGTTAAATACAAGGATTATAGGTAGATTTTAGCATGAACATTAGTGAAAATTGTGGGATTTAGTTGGAAACCTAGGGTTTGGTAAAAATGGGATATTACCATGAAATTTATTATGGAATTGGGAATAAATTATATATTTCAGTTCGTGAGGTCCTGGGTAATATTTATCTTTGAAAATATGTAGAATTCGGGTACGTGGGCCGAGGGGTGACCTTTATGGACTTTCCGAATTTGGTTGGCAAATTAGTTTAATAGTTAAATTATGCACTTTTGAGCATATATTGATCAGTGCATATGAGTTTTTATTAGTTTAGGATTGGTCGGCATCATTTTAGGAGTTCTAGTGAGGTTAAAGAGCCAGATAGTGAACTTGGAAGCGAGGTAACTTGATTAACCTTGTAAGAGGGAATTTATCCCATTAGGTGTATTAATGGTTGTGTGATACTTGTTGTGGGGAGATATGTATGCATGAGGTGACGATAGTCCATACGTAGCTATATTTATTTTATGTCGGGTAGACTTAGATTCACATCATGTTGTATTTACCCTGCGTACTTGATTTCCTTAATTTAAAACTGGTATTGAGGTTAGAACAAAAATATTGATTGAGACTCTTACTTTGGAAAATTGTGAAATACTTTTTGAGCTATAGATTCGTGTCTTCTCGACTCACATGTAGTTCTGCGAGCGAGGTAGTTTCTCTACTCATATGGGATCAGGGCCTTCGCCTCGACACTATTGTAAATTACTTTTATGAGATCGGGTCGTTCACCACTGCAATATGGTAACATTATTCTTATAGGATCAGGTCGTTCACCACTGCAGTATGGTAACATTATTCTTATAGGATCATGTCGTTCACCTCGACAGTATTGAGTATCACATTTCCTATAGGATCGGGCTGTTTACCTCGCCAGACTCATGCTTAATACTTAAGATCAGATATGGTTTTTGGTAATAGCTGAGTTCGTGCCTTCAAGGTCGGTTATGACATTATAATGATTTGTTATAGATCCACGTTGGAAAATTACTATTAATATTTTGTCTGTTTTGTTGCTACTTGTACACCCTCCATGTCTACTTTTAGGTATTTTATTATTGTTTGACCATTAGAAAGTTTCAAGTAGACACCTCGTCACTGCTACTTCGAGGTTAGACTAGATACTTACTAGGTACGACTTGTTTTACGTACTCACGCTACAATTATGCACTGAATGTGCAGGTACTGAGATAGGTACTTCATGTGGTCACACGAGTGCGTAGACGCACTTCCACAAAGACTTAGTGGTGATTTGCTTGCCTTGCTTCAATTTACAGCACCAGAGTCTCGTTCTACCTTGTTTACTGTTCCTGTCTATTTTACTTCTAACAGTAGTTGTAGTAGTATGGATATGCGCTAGATTGCTCATGCATTTGTGGCACCGGGTTTTGGGAGTTTCTAGCCTTTATGCACTATTGTACTTATAATTACAGTCACTGTGGTTTATGTATTATTCATACTTGATATTTTTGAGAAAGAAGTAGGTACGGTTGTATGAGATTTTACTTTTATTCGGTGTATTTAAGGAAACTTCCATTTTTAAAAATTAAAAAGGATTACTTAAGGTGGAGGATCACGTGTGGGCTTGCCATCACGACCTATTATAGTTGTAGGTCGTGACAATGATAGAGCCAATATAAGGTCCAATAAGACTATAACAAATATTGTAATTAAGGATGTAGTAAAGACAATGTAAGTCCCAATATAGTAAATAGAATAATGATCACAGTGAAGCCTTTTTCATTTAGTATTAATCCTAAAGGGATTAATAAGAGTCAATGTAACACCCCAAAAACTTTTGAAGTACTTAAGCGCTATTAAGAAAGTTTATGTGCGCTAATTATATTATTTTGTGTGACGACAAGGAATATTATATGAATGATATCAATTGATCATGATAATATATGTATGAGGTGCATTAAGAAGGGTTTATGGTCTAAGAAGAGCCCCAAGGCTAGGTCAAGTTGAAACTTATATGATGGGATAAAGTTTCAAGTGAGTTCGCACAAGACCTAACTTCAAACGAGCATAACTGTCATGATATGAAATGTTATATGGTGTATTACCTATAAAAGGAAAGGTCTTTGTGTCTAGTTTCTAATTCTTCAAAGCGTTTGTCATTTGAACACTCCTACAAGAAGTTATGACCAAATTACAAAATGCTGGCATAAGGTGATTCTGCGGCCAATTCTGCGATCGCAAAAGTGGTTATGCGATCGCAAAAGAGCTTATGCGACCGCAAAATGAGTCGGATACCTAGCCAGTGCAGCCCGGTTTTGGGCATCGATTCTGTGGTGCATTGTGCGACCTGCACACCCATTCTACGATCCATTATGCGACCGCAGACCTGATTTCAGAGGGTTGATTTTTCTATTTTCATAACATGGCCCCATTTTGATAAGTAGCCTTTGGGGCTTATTTTGGGGTGTTTTTCTGAGGATTTTAGAGAGAGGTAAGAGCATTTTAGAGGGAGAAGAGGGAACCAAACATTCTAACCATCCAATCCTACACCAATCTTCAAAAATCAAGGAAGCTAATTACTAGATCTTCCTCTAAGAGATAAGATTCAAACACCGAGTCTTCAATTTAGAGTTAGGGGTAAACGATTGGTGATTGGGAGTACGATTCTTGGGTGTAAGAGTATTATATATATATGATTGTTCCAATAAGGTTTGTGGGAATATTGTTGAGCTCAACTAAGTAAATATTGGGTTGTGGAATGAAGCAAAACTTGTAGAAGAACCTTGTAGCCAAATTTGCACACCTAGTGTTTGATAAAATACTCAAATGAGCTTAAACCATGAATATCTTCCTAATTCATGTTCAATTTTATGTCTCAAAATAGATTGGTATTTCTAGAATTTCCGGAATGTTATAGCAATTAAAGGAAATCTCAAAGTGAGGTATGTTGGCTAAACTACTCTCTTAGAATTTAATTCAATGATGTTCCCGTAAGTTTCAAGTATGGTTGTCTCAAGATCCTTATTCTATGTTCCCGGTTGTTCCCAATAAATTCGATTGTCCCAAATAAGCAAAGTGTCGAGAATTATGTATTCAAAACGTGTTCCGAATGTTCCTATCACATTATGTTTTCTTTCGGGAATGTGTTCTAGAACGATATGTGTATTAAAATGATATGTCTTTGGGTTGTAATTCAAATGAAGGTTATGATGCCAAATTGTGTGAGAAAACTCAATATGCTTAAGACTCTTAATTGCTCATATGTGTACCTAAAGTATTGATTGGAAATGTCTTATTGTTGATAATCTATAAAGATGGTTGGAAGTGAAATAATTGACTTGGGGACATAAAGTGTGGCCAACGTGCCAAGACTGAAAGTTATACTTATGGCCAATGGTGCCAATGAAATGAAATGATGTGAGAAAGATTATGAAATGAGCTTTGATTCAACTGTTCTAAAATTGACTTTGAAAATAGAATTGCCTAAAAGCTTATGAACTCAAGTGATGCCCATATGTGGTTGTTTTAGCTAATGCTATGTTTTGTAAGTATATTCAATGTGTTTTGCATTCTTACATATTCGTGAGTGGAAATTGTGCATTGCCCTTTTTGGGGAAAAGTATTTCAAGAATAAATGATGTGTTACTTGTTTATGATTTTAGCTTGTGCTTCGATTGCCAATCATTTTACCCCATTTCTTGGAAAGAAATCCATTGTGTTTAAAGTCTTCATTACTAATGAACCTAAAGTTGTGATTTCCGAAATATTCTATTTGTTGATATTTATGATGATGATCCATGAGAGAGAAGAAATGAAAGTGTGGAATATGAAATACAACCATTGTGCCATGAAAGAAGAATCACATGTATGGCCTAGGGAGCCAATGCAATAATGATATGTGTATTAAAATGATATGTCTTTGGGTTGTAATTCAAATGAAGGTTATGATGCCAAATTGTGTGAGAAAACTCAATATGCTTAAGACTCTTAATTGCTCATATGTGTACCTAAAGTATTGATTGGAAAGGTCTTATTGTTGATAATCTATAAAGATGGTTGGAAGTGAAATAATTGACTTGGGGACATAAAGTGTGACCAACGTGCCAACACTGAAAGTTATACTTATGGCCAATGGAGCCAATGAAATGAAATGATGTGAGAAAGATTATGAAATGAGCTTTGATTCAACTGTTCTAAAATTGACTTTGAAAATAGAATTGCCTAAAAGCTTATGAACTCAAGTGATGCCCATATGTGGTTCTTTTAGCTAATGCTATATTTTGTAAGTATATTCAATGTGTTTTCCATTCTTACATATTCGTGAGTGTAACTTGTGCATTGCCCTTTTTGGGGAAAAGTATTTCAAGAATAAATGATGTGTTACTTGTTTATGA
>AWOL01S0050132.1:3278-14727 GCA_000715115.1 Nicotiana otophora
GAGACATCAACCTTTTTATATCAGTCATTTCATTTCATACTTCTTTAACATCTTTTCATTTCATTGGCACTAGTGGCCAAAATTATAAAATCATTCTTGGTTTGATTCGTTGGAAACTACACTCAAAGAGCTTTAATTTGATAGGTAGATCACCTCCTAAGTCTTTATAGTTTGGTAACAGCGTGCGTTTGAAGTAGGATGTTATGAGAATTGAGACATCCTTTCCACTTAATGTATCCAACTTGTTCCACACAAATTCTTTCCATTCAAAAAACTCCTTAGTATGTTCCAACACACCTTAAACACATATTTTGATTTCAAAATGATGTGGTTCTATCCCATGGGTCACCTTTAATACTCAAACACGTTATTCCAAAATACTGTTGGCACACCTTAAAATCTAAAATCACTAGAAAATTTTAACGGGGCCTTACATTCTCCCCCACATAGGATCATGCGTCCTCGAAGAGTCCGCCATAGACACCTAATGTGACTTGAATCTTTATCTACACATCAAAAGCTCCAAAATTTGGCTAACTCCACTAATTTCCAGAAATTTCGACAGAGTCTCCCCTATAACTAGGCCTATCCACCTGTCAGAGAATCACATAAACCATTCCTAACAACATATACATAATCCGATGACACAATATAACATAAAAACAACACCAATCATGGCCTCATAAGCAGTATATTACCAGAAAGAAACACCCTTAGAATAAGTTGTACAAATGATATATAATCCATAGGGAACCATTTCATAGAACGATTACATAGCTATTCAAACAAATAAGTGTACTTCTTCTTCATTTCTTTCTCGGCCTCCTGGGTGGCCTCTTCAAACTGTTGGTTTCGCCATAACACTTTCATAGAGGCAATTTCATTATTTCTCAACTCTTAGACTTGCCGATCAATAATAGAAACTGGAATCTCTGTATAAGTTAATTCCTCATTAACCTCAATAGTCTCAGCCGGAACAATGAGTATCAGGTCTCCAACTACTTTCTTCAGCATAGACACATGAAATATCGGGTGCACCAATGACATCTCAGGTGGTAGCTCAAGCTTGTACGCTACCTCACCGATCCTCTGAATACTTATGTACGGTCCGACATACTCTGGCTCAATTTCCCTTTCTTTCCAAATCGCATTACATATTTCATTGGGGAAACTTTCAAGAATACCAAATCATCTTCTTTGAACTCCAAATCCCTACGACGAACATCCAAATAGGACTTTTGCCAACTCTGAGCAATCTTCAACCGCTCCTTAATGATATTAACATTTTCCATGGCCTGATGCACGAGGTCTGGCCCGCCCTATCAACTCTGCTTCTCCAATTTCAAACCACCCAATGGGAGATCTACATCTCCTTCCATATAAAGCCTCGAACGGTGCCACCTGATTGCAAGCATGATAACTATTGTTGGAGGCAAATTCTATGAGTGGCAAATGATCATCCCAGCTACCTTTGAAGTCTAGAACACATGCGCACAACATATCCTCAAGTGTCTGAATAGTATGCTCTAGGTGCCTGTTAGTCTACAGGTGAAAGGATGTACTAAGATTCACCTGAGTACCCCGACCTTGCTGAATTTTTGTCCACAAATTAGCCGTGAATTGTGCCCCCTGATCAGAAATGATAGAAACTAGAGTGCCATGCAACCAGACTATTTCGTTGATTTACAATTGAGCATATTGTTCCGCCGTATTAGTAGCCTTAACCGTCAAGAAGTGTGCTGATTTCCTCAGTCGATCCACAATCACCCAAATCGAGTCAAACTTACGAGGAGTACGAGGTAATCCTACCACAAAAATCCATATTAATCATTTACCACTTCCACATTGGAATTTCTATGTTCTTCGCCAACCCACTTGGGCCTTTGGTGTTCGTCCTTCATTTGCTGACAATTTGGACACTTCGCCCCAAAGTCTGCTACATTCCTCTTCATATCATTCCACCAATAGACTTCCTTAAGATCATGATACTTTTTTGTAGAACCCGGGTGCACGAAATACCTAGAAGTGTGAGCTTTAGTCATAATTCTTTCTCGAAGACCATCCACATTTGGAACACATAGTCATCCTTGTTACCTTAGTGTACCATCATCCATGCCAAGAGAAAATGCCATGGTCTTATGTTTATGAATTCCCTCTTTCAGTTGTGCCAAAAATGGATTGTTGTATTGATTCTCCTTCACTTCCACAACAAGTGATGATTCCACCCTGTTTTGCACAATCACCCCTCATTCACTAAAGTCCACAAGACGATCTCCCAACTAGCCAATCGGTGAACTTCCTTGGCCAATGTCCTCTGATATGACTCCATGTGTCCTAAATTACCCATAGATTTCTAGTTAAGAGCATCCGCCACAACATTAGCCTTCCCCGGATGATATAAAATATCAATGTCGTAATCTTTGCGTAATTCAAGCCATCTTCTCTGCCTCAGATTTCGCTCCTTCTATTTGAAAATATATTGAAGGATCTTATGGTCCTTGAATATATCCACATGGACCCCAGATAAGTAATGACACCAAAATTTCAATGCAAATACCACCGCTGTGACTTCTACGTCATGTGTTGGATAGTTCTTTTCATGATTCTTTAGTTGCCTAGAAGAATAAGCTATCACCTTCCCATGTTGCATTAATACACACCCAAGCGTGATCCTTGAAGCATCACAATATACCACAAATCCATCTATACCCTCTAGTAGGGTCAACACAGGTGTCGTACTCAATCTTGCTTTCAACTCCTAGAAACTCTTTTCACAAGCATCTGACCATTGGAACTTAATTGCCTTCTGTGTTAATTTAGTCAATGGAGAGGCAAGAGTAGAAAGCCCCTCCACAAACTTTCTATAATATCCAACTAAGCCTAAGAAACAGTGAATATTTGTTGGAGTTATAAGCCTCGGCCAATTCTTCACAGCTACAATTGTCTGAGGATCAACCTTAATTCCTTCACTAAAGACGACATGACCCAAGAATGTGACGGATTCAAGCAAAAGTTCACACTTTGAAAACTTTGCATATAACTTGTGTTGGTGCATGGTTTGCAGAAATACCCTGAGATGATCAACATGGTCCCCTTGACTGAACAACGAACACTATCACAAAGGAATGGAGGAACGGCTTAAAGACTCGGTTCATAAGATCAATGAAGACTGCCGTGGCATTTGTTAGCCCAAAAGGCATGACCAAAAATTCTAAGTGTCCATATCAGGTTCTAAAAGCTGTTTTCGGAACATCCTGTTCTCTAATTTTCAACTGGCGATTCCCGGATCGCAAATCAATTTTGGAGAAGTACCTGGCATTTTGGAGAAGTAAATACACATTCTCAATGACCTATCCTTTTTCCTTATAAAAAGGACTGGTGCGCCCCAAGGTGACATACTCGGCTGGATGAATCCTTTCTCTAACAAATCTCTTAATTATTCCTTTAGCTCCTTCAATTCTACTGGTGCCATTCTGTAGGGTAGAATAGATATAGTCTATGTTTCTGGCATCACATCAATCCCAAAATCAATCTCCCTGTCTGGTGGGATCCCAGGGAGCTCATCCGAAAAGACTCCGGTAAATTCATTCACAATAAACACATATTCAAGTGTAGGTGCCTCAACATCGGTGTCCGTAACCCGAAAATACATCCCTTGTTGATCATCTGCGCGGCCTTAAGGTAAGAAATAAACCTATCCTTCGGCACCACATCATCCCTCTTCTACTCAATGACTGACTCATTTGGAAATTTGAACCTTACGGTCATGGTTTTGCAATCAAGCTTGGCACAACATGAATAAAGTCAGTCCATTCCCATTATTACATCTAAATCAAACATCCCTAATTCAATGAGATCGGACATGGTGTTCTTGCCACGTAACGTGACAACACAACCCCTATAAAGCCGCGCGGCCAAAATAGACTCACCAACCAGAGTAGATACAAAGAACGGCTCATGAAGTTATTCCGGTTCTATCAAAACTTCCATTGCAACATAAGGAGTAACATATGGCAAAGTGGAACCGAGATCAATAAGNACGCGCAGCCAAAATAGACTCACCAACCAGAGTAGATACAAAGAACGGCTCATGAAGTTATTCCGGTTCTATCAAAACTTCCATTGCAACATAAGGAGTAACATATGGTAAAGTGGAACCGAGATCAATAAGAGCATACACATCATGCGATTGGACAGTTAATATACATTTAACAACATCTGGAGAAGCCTCTGAATTCTTACGACCCTTCATAGCATAGAAACGGTTGGATACTCCCGAACTCTGTGCGCCACCCCTAGCTGCACCACGCCATGTGGTTGTTGTAGAAGCTCGAGCTGGAGGAGGTGTTGTGGATGTAGTAGCTGCAGAACTGGCTGGCTGTGCTGGGCCCCTACCCGCACCCTGGCGAGACAAACGACAATCCCTTTGAATGTGACCATTTAGTCTGCATCTGTTGCATATGGGTAAGTACATGTAGCATATTCCTAGGCGCATCTTTCCACACCTAGAAAGTTTAGAAAAAATATTGCAGTTTTCAAACATACTCATATTTTTGGCAACTTCGGTAAACGACTTGGGTTTTCACTAATATACAAGAAAGGCAGAACTATTTTTAGAAATCATGATTTAGATGAGCATTCTATCTCTGAGTTACTTCTTTTATTACTTGCTTTATATTGTTATGGATTGTTATTGGCTATTGGTGTTGGACCCGACCTTTGTTCCAGCTCGTCACTACTTTCAACTTAATGTTAGGTTTGTTTCTTATTGAGTACATTAGGATGATTGTACTCATACTACTCTTCTACACCTTCCGTGCAGATATTGGTTGTTGATGTTGCTGCGATCGATGAGAGCTGGAATTGAAGACGTAGTTGCATTCCTATTGTAGCTGTCTCTTGTTAATGGTAGCCTTAGATTCATAAAAATTTGTTTTACATTTCGAATAGATGATGTATTTGTTTCACACCAGTTTTGTAAATTGTAATGTTAGAAGCTCATGATTTGTACTACAAGCCCATGGGGAACGTATCAGTTTCAGATGTTTTGTTTTTATTTAATTGTCTTATTAATTTCATTGGAATTGTTTAGTTGTTAATTGGCTTACCTAGCAGGTTGGGTTACGTGCCATCACTGCTAGATAGATTTTAGGTCGTGACAGTCTAATACTTGTACACTATTCAAAGCATGTTTGCTATACCTATTTCGATGTCTACTAATATGCACACTTAGACAACATAACACATGCTTAGCTAAACTAGAATATGTCTATAGGGTTTCAACTAATTAATCAATCAGTCGTTTCTAGTGCTTTTATTGTAGTGCTTACCCAAATATCATGACTGTAGGATCTTAATCAATTACTTAACTGCTTTTGCTGCTTCGTTGTACTGCCACACTTAGATGACATGCCTATAGGGATGAAGTGTTATAAAATCATATTCGATTGTCATTCATTAGAAATCATGCCTATAGGATACTGTCACCCGCCTAAGAAGCATATTTATACAATCAGCGCTGTTAATGTTGAACTTTGTTGCTCCCAAATGCACATGCATATATATGTGGTTGTACAAGTAATAAAATGATAAGTCGAGTGTCGAACCCACAAAGACTTGTATCAACTACCTACTAAATTCACTAAGATTGTTATTCAGTCAAGCCAAATTCGAGTTCAAGAATGTGATTATACTAAACTATAATTCTAAGTAGTAACTAATTTATCAAGTCGTAGACTGATTGTTATGTATTCAATAGAGATAAATATTCCAGGGTTGTGATCGATTCACCAATCATACTTTGTTCTAGTTAACTCTACCTTTCATACAATTCACTCATGGTTGTAATTAATCGATAATTGCTCTCATAGCCTTCACTCGAAGTACTACTCGGCTATTCAAAATATACTAATGCCTATATTCCTATGGAATCAATCTATTAAGAACGCATTAATATTATGATATTTAATTAAGCACAGTGACTAGGTATATTTCTATCCTAACCACAAATCCCCCCCCCCCTAGAGTTAAGATCATGCTCTCTTCAACTCTTCCCTAATCTAAACATGGCTTTCTCAAGCATAGCATAAATAGTAAATAGAACCTAACTACTGTCTAGACAATTAAGCAATTAATCATAGAATTGAGGAAACAACCACATATTAGTGAATTATAATCAAGGTTAAATCAATGTTAAACAACAATATTCATGGCTAAGTCACAACCCCAAAACTATGGGTTTTATCCACTTATGATAATAGCAAACAATTTCATAAGTGTTGGATAATTTAAAATACTAAGATAATATGAAGAAAACTGAGATCTCTTCACTCCTGAATGTTTCTCGTGTGTATTCTCCCTTCAAAGTGGCGTCCATCTCTAAAATTAATCTTAGTCTTGCTTTTATATGTGTTGGGTAGGTTTAGGGCCGAAATAACCTTGTCCCGGGCAAAGTTCCAACCCAGCACTAGGCGCCGTACCTGGCGCTGGTAAATTTCACGTTCCATTTGGGCACCACAGGTAGCGTGGGGCGTTGCCTGTGGCGCTGGAAATGCCCCTTTTCCTTTTTTTCGTCCGGTTTGGCTCTAATCTCGCACCTTTCGCCCCCCAACTGTTCCCGAATGATTCCTACACATAAAAACACGTCGAATTAATATAAATCAACACATTTTACATCCTAAATCCACGAAACAAGAGTAAAACATTAGGCGATATACATAAAAATATATATACTTTAAGCTAAACATCAACACCCCACACTTCGACCCTTGCTCGTCCTCGAGCAATGCGACTATCAAATATACCCCTAACTACGTACAAAACTCAACTATAAAGGAGCACTTCAACTTTTAACCAACTCTACCCTTGACTATAATCAATACCGGCAATCAAGCCTGAACATACAAAATATCACATTCTTCCCGTTTTAAGCATGCCCAAGTATAAAATGTCAATACAATCAATTCCAACAATCTATTTGTAACAACCCAAACTCAAAAATTAACTTGTTACCACTAAGCACCCTCAACTTGCGCACTCGCCCAACAAGAAAGTTTACAACATTACCAATCATTCGTGAGATCATGTGCCCTCACCGACAACAAAAGAGTGAATATAGACTAGTCCACACATTCAAATATGCTTTTGAATATAAATTAAGGACATCACACAATTGAAAAAAATTCACTCACTCTCACAAAGAATTCATACACATCTCATGGTTGTACCATAAAGAATTCACTCTCACAAAGAATCTAAGCAAGCCAAATCTAGGATCAATTAGGACTTTAAGGTTGTAATGTTGTCTAAGGGACGGGAATGATACATTTAGAAATAGTGACTAACCCTCCTAAGCACTTTAATACACTATACTCACAATTCGAGCCCATATTCTTCTCAACCAATTCACTTCCCACAACCCATACACAACATAGCCCTTACTTTCATTAAGCACTTCTATACTCCCCCTAACACAAATTAATAAGATTTGGATGTGAATATTTTTCTACATACTTTGACTATCATTTTTGTTTTCTCTTTTCTTGCCATTTTTCTTTTTCTTTCTCTTTCTTTTCCTTCACACACCCCATACATTAAATTTCATCGGCTAATGACTTTTGATGTCAACTTTAGTGCACCAAAGAGCCCTTCCATGGTTCCACTTGAAAGCTACTCCCAAAATATCTCACATTACTTCTTTTAGCGACTAGGTGCTTTAAAAGGTAAAGGTTCAACAATCTTAAATTAAGAATAAAATAGGGGTACGGCTTATAATGTGGGTGCCAAAAGAAAGTTCTGTAGGCTCAAGGGGGCTAACAACGGAAAATTTTATTTTTTTATGTGACAAGCACATCTATCATCAAGCAAGAAACACCTACGTCATCTCCTATATTAGCACAACTTAACAATTTCTCTTCGATTAACACACGGGGCAAGTTCTAGACTACACAGGATAGCACAGAAGATCACAACTCCTCACACACACATCGCACATGACTCAATCAAGACCGTTCTGTTCAACTCTCAAGTCACGAAAGCACACATAATTGAGAAATTTTAAGCAATAATGCACTATGTGGCATACAAGTCAAACAACTGAGAAAAAGAGTCACAAAATAGGCTATTTACTTTACTTAGGCGTCACAATTCAAACCAAATATACGAGAAGATAAAATGTATGTCATAGCCTAATGTGCCAGCACCAATATGTCACTAAGTAGCTCAGAGCAACTTAGTTTCTTCCTAACTTACTCTAACAATTTTAAGTACCCGGTTCGAACTACACCCTTGGAAAAGAACTGGCGCCTAAAGAAAAACCAAGGGATAGTACCTAACTATCCTAAAATAAAATCTTTTTGGTGTTTTTAATCGGAATCTATCCCTCAAGGAAATTGTCCGAAAGATCCGTCGTCAGGAAAAGTTTGAGCTTTTTCTAGGATAAAACTAGTAAAAGAAACAGTGTGATACAATTTATACAAGTACATCACAAGCAGTATTCCTCCCACCCCACACTTATATTATGCATAGTCCCCGATGCATATAAAATTGTAAAATAGAGTAGGGTGAAAATAAAACTCCCTGTCAGTCGGAGTCCTCCTCCTCAGCATGCCCTCCTTCCACAGCTCCGGGCACATCATAATCAGGTCCTAGAGGAACCAAAGCCAGGGGGCCCTTAACATCACCGCCCACCTCGTCCTCTGTGTCTGAGCCCTTTATAGTGTTTGAGTCCTCCGACAAGTGAACTGGGCTGCCAACTGCAACCCCCAACATCTCTTTGGACGAGCTCGACAAGTCATTGCATAAATGCATACGCTCCTCGTCTGAAATACCAGTCATGCTCATGAGTAAATGTAAAGAGTTATAGAGGTACAAGTTGAAGTTCTCATCTCGTTCGTTCCATGCTGCCTGAGTGAGCTTAGACGACGTCTCCGACAAGGATTTGATATCCAACAGTCCTATAGGAACCTCCACCACCTCATCATACCCTGGGTACTCCGGCACCCCTCGGGAAAGCATATATTGCGTGAGCAAGTTGCCGAAGAAGAACCTCCTAATCTGCCGCCCAAATCGCGTGCGGGCCATCTCACCGAGAATGAGCTCACCCACATTAATGGGTCTGCCAGTCATCAAAAAGAATATGACACACACTCGAGCTCGAGTGCAGTCGTTGTTGTGCTCCACGGGCATGAGTCTGGCTTCCACAAAATTATGCCACACTTTGGCAGTCTTGTTGAAATCAGAGCAAACCATATGAAGGTGAATATCGTCTTGCTTTCTTGTCCACTTGGCATTTGAATCGATGCCACAAAGAGTGTGATGTATCTTTGTGTAGTTTGGGCTTCTGACAAATTTCTGGAGCCTCCTCGGGTCAGCATTCTCAACGCCCAAAAATGCATATAAGGATCTCCTATCCAGTGTCACGTATTACCCACGTACATGTGACCTGAACAAGTTTGTATCCCAGTTGGCGTAGAGTTTCCAAACCATGTTCAAATTTGCATTCCCGGGGCATTCTATGAGTTTGTCCATGTTCAGTTCACGCAACCGTCCAAGTACATGTGGGAAGTTTCTCTCTAACGTTTGTACATTAATCCCCATTTCCAAAACATACCACCAAGAGGGCACAAAATCCCTATGCCGTGCAATCACCTCATCGGTACTTAAATTCAAGCGAGGTCGCAGTCACAATGGTGCCTGCTGGGATCCCTCGGTAACTTGTTTTCCGTTAGCTTACCTCGAGGATCCTTCTCCTTGCTTGCGCTCTTTGGGCATAGGGGCAGCGATGGAGGACTTTCCTATTCCCTTGCCCTTGCTTGTCATAGCAACCTACAACACATATAAGCCTGAATGTGAGAACGAATCAACAAATCCGCCTAAGGTTGTCGCGCACGTCAAAAATGACCCCACACTTAAAACCGAAAGCTCAATGTACAAGACTTCACAATTTTTGATCTAAAATGCACAAGTGTTGCACTCCAAAGCCATGGGTACTCAAGACTTCCCCATGCCACATGATAGATAAAAGGCACTAATGATTCCACAAAAACAAGTGAGTGATCATGGCTAAGTGAATTCACCTTAATGCCAGCAAGTGGCATATGGTACTTTAATGTCCACCAACTATTACAATTACACTAAATTAGCTCACTCTACAACTTTGTACAACATACATCACATAGGATACATGGTGTAGGAAATATGTGTGAATTGAAACCAAACTCCGAGGCATGTAAAATCATCCCCACACACCTCATACTTAGCCCAATATCATATACAAATACACTTGGTTACTCAGACTTCACTGGTGCACAAAATACGCATTTAAATATTTTAACAAACACCTTGCGGGCATAAGTGTGTGCATTCTAGTGGAACAATGGTAGAACATGGTTAAGAAACTACTCCGTATACAAAATAACTACACAATATTCGACCAAACTGGACCACCCACCATAAATAATTCTTAAGAAACTACATAGGGGAAAATTTGGGTATTAGGGCAATTAGGGAGATGGGAAATTCATGGTTATTGACCTATTAGAATACAAAAAGAAGAAGAAGAAGAAGAAGAAGAAGAAGAAGAAAGAAGAAGAAGAAGAAGAAGAAGAAGAAGAAGAAGAAGAAGAAGAAGAAGAAGAAGAAGAAGAAGAAGAAGATAAAGAAGAACATACATGTAGAGTTTAGGAGGAGAGCAAGAGAAGAACTTGAGAATATTTTGAGAGAGGGGTGAAGAAGCTCAGCAGAAGCATGAGCTAGAGAGAGAAATGCGTTTTAGTTTTGGGTGGGGAGTGTTTTAGTTATGTTTTTAATTTATGTTATGGGTGGGTATGGGTTATAAGATGGGTTTTAATATGAGAGTATATGGGTAGATGGGTTGGGTTAGTGGGTATGGGAATTAAGTTAATAAACAAAATTGAAAAAGAAAAGAAACAAAAATTACATGATCGACCCCAGCCGAGCGCTCCGCGCTATGCCTAGCGCTGGGGGTTTGGAACATTCTGACTTCAGCGCCCCAGGCAGCGTGAGGCGCAGACCATTCTACCTATAATTTCTATATAACTTCTTGATCCCCTGAGCCTTTTTATATATCCAATTTACATATCCCACACCATTCTACCTATAATTTCTATGCCTATAAAGAAAATGCAAACTCTAGTCTACTCTAACTAAAATAATTAGAAAGATAGGATATGAAAGCAATAAACATTGAGTTGCCTCCCAATAAGCGCCTGATGTAACATCGTGGCACGACGCAGAGTCTCACTTACTCATCAGCGAGTACAATCTTGGTCTTCTCACAGTCAATTATTCCTCCCCAATAATGCTTGACTCTGTGTCCATTCACCAAATATTTTCTTTTACTATTTAAAGCTCGCATCTCAATTGCACCATAAGGAGTGGCTCTCACCACCTCAAAAGGGCCTCACCATCTTGATTTTAACTTTCAAGG
>AWOL01S0050135.1:9156-23084 GCA_000715115.1 Nicotiana otophora
AATGTCACGGTCTTAGCGTGACAATCAAGGATAGAGAGATATGGCGACAACCAGTCCATGCCAAAAATCACATCAAAAGCAACCATGGAAAGTAATAAAAGATCAACTCTCATTTCATATCCCCTAATAGTCACCATACAAGACCGATATACACGGTACAAACAATAGAATCACCCAGCGGCGTAGATACATAAACAAACATAGTTAAAGAATCATGAGGCATATCCAAATAACGGGAAAAATATGATGACATATATTAATAAGTGGAACCAAGATCACATAATACTAAAGCATCCCTGCGGCGCACTAAAACAATACCTGTGATCACAGCATCAGAAGCAACCACCTCTGGTCTGGCAGGAAATACATAGAAACGATCCTAAACACCACCTGACTTACCTTCCCCCTCTGAGGCAAACTCGACCCACACGACCTCTGCCCCGAGCTGGCTGGGTGGATGGTGTAGCAACTAGTGCAAGAGTCATTGTCTGGCCTCCCTATGTGTCGCCTTGGGGTGCACCGACTTTGTTTGTGAAAAATAAAGATGGTACTATACGGATGTGCATTGACTATAGGCAGTTGAATAAAGTTACAATCAAAAACAGGTAACCTTTGATGCGCATTGATGATTTATTTGACCACCTCCAAGGAGCTAGAGTATTTTGCAAAATTGATTTGAGGTATGCAGATTACCAGTAGAAATTCGGCATTCAGATATTCTTAAGATGGCATTCAAGACCAATTATAGGCACTATGAATTTCTCGCGATGTCTTTTCGGCTGACCAACGCCCCAGCAGCATTTATGCACCTAATGAACAGTGTATTCCAGTCGTATCTTTATTCGTTTGTCGTAGTATTTATTGATGATATCCTTGTGTACTCATGTAGCCATAAAGAGCATGCACATCATTTGAGAATTGTACTACAGAGGCAGGGGGAGGAGAANGGAGATGGGCTAAGTTCCTGTACCAAGTTAATACCAAAATCAATTTCTCCATCAGGTGCCATGCGCGATAGAACTGCTGGAATCACTTCAGGAAAATCCATCCATACCGGAACTAAATTGACGATAAGAGTATCAGCACTACATCCCTCACAACGGCCAAGTACGCCAAACATCCCTTCTCAATCATTCGTTGAGCCTTCAAATGTGAAATTACCCTACTAGGAACATAATCCAGGTAACCTCTTCACTCCAACCTCAGCACCCCCGGCATCGCAAATGTCACGGTCTTAGCGTGACAATCAAGGATAGAGAGATATGGCGACAACCAGTCCATGCCAAAAATCACATCAAAAGCAACCATGGAAAGTAATAAAAGATCAACTCTCATTTCATATCCCCTAATAGTCACCATACAAGACCGATATACACGGTACAAACAATAGAATCACCCAGCGGCGTAGATACATAAACAAACATAGTTAAAGAATCATGAGGCATATCCAAATAACGGGAAAAATATGATGACATATATTAATAAGTGGAACCAGGATCAAATAATACTNTCCTAAACACCACCTGACTTACCTTCCCCCTCTGAGGCAAACTCGACCCACACGACCTCTGCCCCGAGCTGGCTGGGTGGATGGTGTAGCAACTAGTGCAAGAGTCATTGTCTGGCCTCCCTATGTGTCGCCTTGGGGTGCACCGACTTTGTTTGTGAAAAATAAAGATGGTACTATACGGATGTGCATTGACTATAGGCAGTTGAATAAAGTTACAATCAAAAACAGGTAACCTTTGATGCGCATTGATGATTTATTTGACCACCTCCAAGGAGCTAGAGTATTTTGCAAAATTGATTTGAGGTATGCAGATTACCAGTAGAAATTCGGCATTCAGATATTCTTAAGATGGCATTCAAGACCAATTATAGGCACTATGAATTTCTCGCGATGTCTTTTCGGCTGACCAACGCCCCAGCAGCATTTATGCACCTAATGAACAGTGTATTCCAGTCGTATCTTTATTCGTTTGTCGTAGTATTTATTGATGATATCCTTGTGTACTCATGTAGCCATAAAGAGCATGCACATCATTTGAGAATTGTACTACAGAGGCAGGGGGAGGAGAAGCTTTATGGAAAATTCACCA
Source organism: Nicotiana otophora (assembly GCA_000715115.1). Taxonomy (NCBI): domain Eukaryota; kingdom Viridiplantae; phylum Streptophyta; class Magnoliopsida; order Solanales; family Solanaceae; genus Nicotiana; species Nicotiana otophora. The sequence goes on from AWOL01S0050135.1 coordinate 11,256, forward strand.
TGTGTGAGTTCTGGCTTAGTTCAGTGGCATTATTGGGACATGTGGTGTGTAGAGAAGGGATATGTGTAGATCCGAGGAAGATAGATGCAGCTCAGAGTTGGTCCAGGCCATCATCAGCTACTGAGATTCAGAGTTTTCTTGGGTTGGCCGGATATTATCGTCGCTTTGTGGAAGGTTTCTCATCCATTGTCGCCCCTATGACCAAATTGACCTAGAAAGGTGTTCCATTCAGGTAGTCAGATGAATGTGAAGAGAACTTTCAGAAGCTTAAGACTGCCTTGACCACAACTCTAGTTCTAGTTTTGCCTTTAGCGTCGGGTTCTTATACTGTGTATTATGATGCTTCTCGGATTGGTATTGGGTGTGGCTTAATGCTGGAGGGTATAGTAATTGCTTATGCTTCGCTCCACTCGAAGCCACAAGAGATGAACTACCTATTCATGATTTAGAGTTGGTAGATATTGTTCATGCGTTAAAGATTTGGAGGCACTATCTCTACGGTGTATCTTGTAAGGGATTTACAGATCACCGGATCCTACAACACTTATTCAAACAAAAGCATCTAAATTTGAGGCAGCACAGATGGTTTGAGCTGCTAAAGGACTATGATATTACCATTTTGTATTATCTCTGGAAGGCCAATTTTGCGACCAATGTCTTGAGTAGAAAGGCGGTGAGTATGGCTAGTCTTGCATTTATTCCTGTTGGTGAGAGACCATTTCCATTAGATGTTCAGGTTTTAGCCAATCAGTTCGTGAGGTTATATGTTTCGGAGCCCAGTCGGCTTCTAGCTTGTGTAGTTTCTCGGTCTTCCTTATATGACTGCATCAGAGAGCGCCAGTATGATGATCCCAATTTTCTTGTCTTGAGGGACACCGTTCAGCACACTGATACCAAAGATGTTACTATTGTAGATGATGAAGTGTTAATGATGCAGGGTCGGATTTGTATACGGAACGTAGATGGGCCACATGAGTTTATTCTTGAGGAGGCCCACAGTTCGTGGTATTTCATTCACCCGGGTGCCGCAAAGATGTATCATGACTTGAGGAAGCATTATTGGTGGGGAAAGATGAAGAAAGATATAGTCATGTTTGTAGCTCGGTGTTTAAATTGTCAGCAAGTGAAGTACGAGCACCAGAGTTCGAGCAGATTGCTTCAGAGACTTGCAATTTCAGAGTGCAAGTGGGAGCGGATCACCATGGACTTCGTAGTTAGGCTCCCATGGACTTCGCGGAAGTTTGATTCTATTTGGATGACTGTGGATAGATTGACCAAGTTCGCGCATTTTATTCCAGTCGGTACTACTTATTCTTTGAAGCGGTTAGCTGAGATTTATATCCTCGAGATTGTTCGCCTTTACGATGTGCCAGTGTCCATCATTTCAGATAGGGGCATGTAGTTTGCATCATATATTTGGAGAGTAGTGCAGCGAGAGTCAGGCACACAAGTTCAGTTGAGTACAAACTTTCACCATCAAATGGATGGACAGTTTGAGTGCACTATTAAGATATTAGAAGATATGTTACGCGCTTTTGTTATCGATTTATGGTGTTCTTTGGATCAGTTTCTGCCGCTAGCAAAATTTACCTTATAATAACAACTACCAATCGAGCATTCAGATGGCAACATATGAGGCTTTATATGGGAGACGGCGTCTGTCTTCAGTAGGTTGGTTTGAGTCGGGTGAGGCTAGGCTATTGGGTATTGACTTAGTTCAGGATGCTTTGGAAAAAGTTAAATTCATTTAGGATTGAATACGCACGGCGCAATCTAGACAGAAGAGTTATGATGACCGGAAGGTTCGTGATGTTTCTTACATAGTAGGATAGAAGGTACTCAGAACATCGCATATGAAGGATGTTTTATGCTTTTGGGAGAAAGACAAGTAGAGTCCTCGGTATATTAGGCCTTTTGAGATACTTGAGAGGATTAGAGAGGTGGCTTATAAACTTGCATTCCCGCCTCATCTATCGGGTGTTCATTTAGTGTTCATGTATCTATGCTTCGTCAATATGTCAAGAATTCGTATCATGTTTTGGACTTTAGTACAATTCACCTGGATGTTAATTTGAATTGTGATGTAGAGCCGGTGACTATTTTGGATTGGCATGTTCGAAAGTTATGATGATATAACATAGCCTCAGTGAAAGTGCAGTGTAGAGGCCAGCCAATGGGAGAAGCTACTTAGGAAACTGAGCGGGAGATGCGGAGCAAATATCCACACCTATTTGACACTCTAGGTATAATTCTAAGCCCGTTCGAGGACGAACGTTTGTTTAAGACGGGGAATATAACGACCCAACCGGTCATTTTGAGTATTGCGTCCCCATTTCCCCATTTATTGCTTATTGTGTGTTCAATTATAGTTATGTGACTTGTCGTGGAGGTTTCAGAAGAATTGAAACACTTAGTTCAAAGATTTAAAGCATAAGTCGAAATAGAATTTTGATGGTTCTAATAGCTCCATATGGTGAATTCTAACTTAGGAGTGTGTTAGGATATATATTTAGTAAAAGTTTGTTTGAAATGGAGAAAATAGGAAATTTAAGTTTGGAAGTTTGACTTGGGAGTTTAATTATTGATATCAGGGTCGAAATCCGATTTTGGAAATTTGAATAGGTCTGTTATGTCATTTATGACTTGTGTGCAAAATTTGAGGTCAATCGGATTTGATTTTATAGGTTTCGGCATCGAATGTACAAGTTATAATTTGTTAGTTTTCATTATGCTTTAATTGAGGTATGATTTGTGTTTTTAGAGTTGTTTGATGTGCTTTGAGGCTTCGACTATATCCGTATTATGTTTTAGGACTTGTTGGTGTATTTGGTTGAGTTCCAGGGGTCCTCAGGTGAGTTTCAGATGGTTAACAAATCGAATTTTGGACTTGGAGTTTTGCTGAAGTTTTCCTGGTGCACTCTCTGGTTTCCTTCTACGCGATTCTATAAGAAGGTCCATGGTCACACAGGCTTAATTGGACATCTTTAATTTTTGTGCTATGTGATCGGTTAGGTAAGTCCACGATTACGAAGCTATTGGTCAGCAGTACTATGCGAACGCGTGGATTAAGCTGCGTTCGCATAGAGTGAATGAGGCAACTGGAAAATGCACGCATAGTGCTATGCGATCACGTAGGGTGGAGGAAGTTGTGCTTTGCGATCGCGTAAAGGGATCCGCAATCACGCAAGATAAAATTATGGCAGGGGAAAATTGTTCTTCGCGATCGCGTGAGTTGGACCGCGATCGCATAGTGGAAATGACTGGGCAACAGAACTTATGTTATGATCGTCTCATTTTCCATTTTAGACGATTTGGAGCTCGGAGAGAGGCGATTTTCTTGAGATTTTTAATGGAAACATCGGGGTAAGTGTTCTCCACTCAATTTTGGTCATATTACCCGAATCTATAGTTATTTTTAGCATTTAATTGGTGTTTTAAGTTGGAAAACAATTGTGAAAACCCTTAAGGTTAAATTGAAGATTTCAGGGTTGAGTTGATATTAGCATTTGGTAAATGTTTTATGGTTGGACTCGAGGTTGGATGGGTGTTCATATTTTGGGACTTTTGTTGGGTTCCGATACGTGGGCCCCACTGGCGATTTTTGAGTGGAATTTTAGATTTTTTTAGAAAATTTGTATTTTTATATGGAATTAATTCATATAATTTTTGTTGACTGTATCAAATTAATTGTGACTAGATTCAAGGCGTTCAGAGGCTAGAATCGCGAGGCATGGGCATATTAGAATAAAGAATTACATGGTTTGAGGTAAGTAACATTTCTAAACTTTATTTTGAGGGTATATATTCCCAAAATTACGTGTTATGTGACTGGTTTGAGGTGACGCACTTGCTAGGTGACAGGCGTGTGTGCCTGCATCATAGAATTTGTCACTTAATTGATTCCGTGAAATCTCATAGTCACAAATTCATGTCATTATCCACATATCATCCACATGTTAGAGGGATTGAGCTGAGACTCATATTAAAGCTCATGTTTAGACTACGTGCTGATATTTTTGGGACCTACAGAGGTCGTACTGTTGTTGAAATAATTGTTTACAAATTTAATTTATACTCAGTAACATCTATTATTTGCATATCATATCTCAGTCTCTGTTGCTACTCATTGATACATCATATTATTTTATCGGGCTGATTTTCATCACATTGTGAGCCCGAGAGACTAGAGAGGTTAATCACTGAGTGAGGCCGAGGGCCGGATTGTGAGTTATATTTATGGGATCGAGATGCACGCCTCAACATGCTCTATTGATTTATGCCCAGACCTGGCTTATTATATCGCTTGGGCTGAAGGAACCCCTCCGTAGTCTGCACCCCACACAGTGAGCACATTGGATATTATATTTGGGATGGAGTTGCCATATATATTCACATTTGGGATTGTGTTCCCAGGGCATGAATATGCCTTATTAATTTATATTTGGGATGGACTTCCCAGGGCATGTAGTTGCCTTATTTATTTACATTTGTGATGGAGTTCCCAGGTCATGGTGTTGCCTTCTTTCATTTATATCGAGGATAGATTGGCTATATACAGTACTGAGTGACTAACTGTCAGTTGCTATTTATAATGAGGGGTGGATCTTCCTTGGGCTGGACTTGCCCGTACATTACTAAGTGATTGAGTACTCTGAGAGTGTGAGTATGTGATGCTTCCATGGTATTATACCATATACTGCATGTACATTGGCATGTAGATATAGAGATGTCATATTCCTCATATCATACAAAGTTGATTTATTTTACATGTACTGAATAATCTCTTGAACTTGAAAACATGCCTACATTTCGGTACTGTAATTTCATATTGGACTGTACATGTTGAGCTTTTCACTACTTTCAGCCCAAAGGTTAGTCTTGTTACATATGAAGTAAATGGGGTCGGTTGTACTCACACTACACTCTACACTTCGTGTGCAGATCTAGGTACTTCCGGATACTGTTGCTGCTAGGTTTCGGAGAATAACTATTGGAGATTATCGAGGTAGCTGCTTGGCGTCCACAGACCTTGACTCTCTTTTCTTTCAGTTATTTGTACTATTGTATATTTCCAGATAGTGTTTTATCATTCTGACTATGTCATCATTTAGATGCTCATTTACTCAGTGACACCGGGTTTCAAGAGTGTATTTTTATCAGTATTTTTGGGATTTTCTATTAGATCTAAATATTATGTTTTCAATCGTAAAAGAATTTTTGATTTATTGAGGTTGTAGGCTTGCCCAGTAATGAGATAGGCGACATCACGACAGGGGAGATTTCTGGTCGTGACAATGTCACATGTTGATTGGGTGAGTATTTATGAGATTTATATGTTTCCTACATCATTAGTAGTGTTGGGAAGGTTTGGAACATGGTTCTAGTTAATATAAAGATAGTTACCACTACTGGGTTGGATTATGGGCAGCTATTATTGCCGGTGGTGTTGATATAGGCTTATGGGTGATGTGTTTCATCATCTGGTTATACCTTGTTGATTTAGATAGAAGGTGTTTTGATTGTTCCGGTTACTTCGAATAGTGGTTTTGGACTTAGGCTTATGTCCGGATGTGAATATGGAGGCCCGTAAGTTTTTTTGCCATAAATAGGCGAAAGTTAGAAAATTCAAGGTTTCGAAAGTTTTATACGTTTGTCCGAGGGTTGACTTTTGTGATATAGGGCTTAGATTGTTATTTCAGGAATTGGAATAGGTCATTTAGTTCATTTGGGACTTGCATGGAAATATTCAGGTCATTCTGAGGTGTTTAGGCTTGTTCGCCGTTAGTTTTGCACTTATAAATGTTCATTAGTTCATTAGTCTTGAATTGGGACGCTATTCGTGGTTTTGGTGTTGCTTGATATGATTTGAGGCTTTGAGTAAGTTCGCATTGTGTTTTGTGATTGGATGGTGTGATTGTCCAGGGTCCCGGGGGCTTCGGGTGTGTTTCATGTGGGTTTTAGACCATTTCTTCATGTGTTGGAACTTTTTATTTCTATGCTTCTGGTATCCCTCTTTGCGATCTCGAAGAATATGTTGCAATCGCGTAGAGTCTTCATTGGCAGGTGGCGTTTTGCTCTTCGCGTTCGCGAAGAAAAGGATGCGTTCACAAAGCCTTGGGGGATTTGTTCATCGTGAATGCGAGTGTAAGTTAATCATGTTACTTTTGAGGTTGCAAATATTTAAGATCATGAACTATAAGTACCAAGAGGCTTTGCAGGATTATATGCTAAAATAATCGAAGAAAATAAGTTTCATTGAAACGCCAAGTTGGGAATGCTATAACCCATGCTTTTGGGTCGATACTAGGATGATTAACATGATAAGGATGTGATATTACTAGGTATTTTAGTCATATTATAGTCATGTGTTATGTTTTGAAGTCAAACGAGTTAGGAAACAAAAGTCGACAAAAGTTGTCGCAAGTTACATTGATAAATTTACATAACATTTTGGTCTAATATTACTGAGATTTTCTCTAAATGTAAATGGATTTGCAAGGTGATCCTGCCGCCAAATTAAAGATATAAAAGTCTAGTTTCCAACACATTAAACCATTTGTCGATACGACATCGGAGTATACAGATATTCGCGTTTTCACAAAACTGCACAAGCAGCTCCCTTTGGGACCCACAAGTTCAGTTGAAGTTTATCTTGCTATATAAAGTTGTAGCCTTCGTATCTAAGGCTCACTTAAACCCAAATCAGACCTAAAACGTCTCTCTAGATATCCTAGATACATCCTTAGGTGTTTGAAGCAATTTCATCATTCGCAATTCAAAATCAAGATGCGAACACATCAACGCGACACTTACGACATAGGTATGACTTTGTCATCCCCCTTTCTCCTTATAACTCGTTTTTTGTAAAGAGATTCGTGGTTAAGGAAGCTTTTTACCTTTGTATTTTACCTATACAAGCATAAGTAAAGTGTGGATAAAAGGGAACAAGGTTTGGAAGCAAGAACACAAGAGGTATGTAGGGTTTTCGTTTTGTTTTCGGCATGATTTGGTTTAGCTATATTCAAGCCTTTCTTCTTGATCTTTTAGGGTTGTTCAAGGGAAATATCAGCATGTATTGTATCCTTGTATATTATTGAATTCCACATGTGAATTGTGGAAGGAAATAGTTTAGGTTGGAACTTCAAAACACAACAAGAGCAAAAGGGCAAATACCTATTTGGCCTATGCCATCTAGACTTTCGTTTGTTCCGTTCCTTTGATGTTTTATGTATACCTAAACCCCATATGATCNTAATGAGTTAATTTATCTTAGTATCTCATGTACATACTCAGTTCCTCCCTAAAATGGTGATAGTCTCCTTTGTCCAACTTATGGACAACGAGCGTCAGATTATGTTTGTGATTCTGTTTATGGTTTCCTTCATGATCTCTTGAGTCCATATGATGTTTCCACATGTGTTATGCGTCATACATGCTTACATTGATTATGCTTGAGGGATATATCCCATAACACCAGCAATACCTATTGATTATATGCTATGGGGAGATAGCCCATAACTCCAGCGACGCCTATTGATTATATGCTGGGGGATATAGCTCAAAACACTAATCGGTCCTGTTGATTATATATTTACTTGCTTGGGTGGGAGGGGGGTATAGCCCATAACACCAGTCAAGCATGTTATGTATGCGTATATAACTACAATGTGCATTGCAAGACAATACATGAGGCTAGTTCAGTTTTACAATTACCTGATTTGGGGGACATAGCCAGTAACATCGGACATGTACCACTTCAGATAGTAGTTCAGTTTCAGCACAGTTTTAGCTTAACCTTTGGTTAAGTTCCAGATCAGTTGCTAGTTCAGACTCTTGTTTAGCATTCACCTTATATTCAGATTTCCAGCTTACAGTCATACTTTAGTATGCTTTACATATGCTTTCCACCCTACATACTTTGTACATATCGTACTCACGTCTTTTTCGAGGCATTGCGTTTCATGTCGCACAGGTACCGATAGATCAGCAGTTCAGTCAAATCAGTAGGCAATCCACCAGCTATTGGAGTCACTCCTCTTACTGCCGGAGATACTTATCTTTATGTGTACATTCAGCTAGTTTGGGTTTGAGGGGTTCGTGTTCCATCCAGTACTTTTTTAGTTTAGCACTCCTACAGGCCTATAGATATGCACTTGTGCAGTTAGTATGTTTTTATATGTAAGATTTTGTTAGCCTTGTCAGCGTTCCAGATTGTACAGTTCTTATCGGTTATGCTTATGCTTTTGATGTTTACCCTTTTATATTAATGACTAGTAGATCATCAATAAGTTTAGTGATGATCGGCACCTAGTTTTAGTTATTCATCGTGACCCTAGGCTGGGTCGTGAAAAATATGGTATCGGAGCAAGGTTCAGCTCTATGGTGTCTGCAGGCCATGTCTAGTAGATTCTTGTTTATTGATGTGTTTTGCACCACATTTATAGACAGGAAGCTACAAGATATTTAGGATGGTTCCTTTTCTTTCCGGTCGATATTGTGCAATAGAACTGAGTCGTATGTATTCGCTCCTAATCTCTATCTTATTTATGTTCTCAGTGATGCCTATTAGTACTAGACGACATGCGCCAACCACTACTACGGGTCAAACTCGTCGGAGATCATTGTTTCTATTGAGGAGGATCCGTCCGAGGATCTATGTGAGTCATTTGTTCGAGTAGTTTCAATTCTACCAACGACAAATGGGGTTAAAGGAGTTCGACCTCACCAAGGCCCTTAGTTTTGTTATCAGGGCCAATTGATCGGGGTATAAAGGGAGTGGTGTGGGGATAGGCATAGCCGGGTCACCCCCAGGATCAAAAATATGTCAGGGTATTTATGGACGCCAAATATTCTGATGAGCCAGATAGTTCATAGTCTTCGGAGAATGTTAATCAGGGTTTGTCTGTGTATGTCGTGGGATATGCGAATGAAGAGGAGAGTTGTTAGGCCTAGAGGATGAAGGTGGCTGATAAGGATGTGATGATTCCTCTTCGAAGTGTGTTTGATCGAAGCTCTCATATAGGATTGAGGCAGGATGGTTAGAGTTACATTAATCCCTTCACTGAAATTTCCTACATTATGAACTTGGGAGGAAACTTATTATTTGTTATATAGGAATGAATGTTGTTCCAGGAGCAATGGATTATGATTGTAAAATGTAAATGGGTGACCAGGGTAGAAGTAACAGAACCGCAACACTGCTCTAGCAGGCTAATAAGATATGGGTTTTAGTTCAGTTTACAGAGAAGACCCTGGCAAAATTTACATAGGTCTCTAATAGTTAACATTAGAGGACTAAGGGAAGAGAGGGGAGTGACCTAGAACCTTAAGAAGTTATAACTCTAATGGCTCTAATTCCCTAGGGAGGAAATCGTGGATAGTACACGACATTTCGGGGAAGTTAGAATACTGGAATAGAAAGTTAATAATTCGGTAAATAAGTGTACAACCTGAAAGTGTCAGTGCGTAGAAGATTGATTAACAGATTTGTAGGTGACGAATGGATTAGGAAGTAGTTTTAAGGAGTGAGGGTGTCCTAACCCCATGATATCCCAATAACTATGTCATTGGAGTATAGCCTAGGAAGGTATATACATTTAGAATTGTCGAGTATGTCATGTAGATCTAGCAAGTTTAAACATTCGAGGACTAATGTTTCTAGGGGGGGGGATGTTACATCCTACATTTTCGTACGTAAAGGTTTTGCCGTAAGTTAATCGACGTAATCTCGAGAATGAGAGTACTTCTGAAATTATACGTATTTATGACATTTATAACTAGTGATAGGTAAGTGTCGTGAAGTTTAGAGGATAAACAATCAAAGGAAATGAGTTTCCTGAAGATTGACATTTTGGGATAAAATACGGTCAAAGCTACAATACTCCATATTTATGGACTAGGGCCATACAATGTACCACATGACCACGATAGTAAGGTATATAAAGTATGTTAAATTAGTATTTTGAGTGAATTAGGATGAGATTAGGCTGTCATTCTTAAGATGAACAGAATAGGGAATCATTAAAGGACTTAGATTTATACATACACGATAAGCAGGGAGAGAGTAACATGGGGTTAGGGTAGCAGACCTTGGTAATAATAAACCAAAGTAAGTGTTATGGTATAATATAACCTACCAAGATGCAGAAATGCCATAAAATAATCCAGGATATGAAACAAAACATAGCAATAACCGTAAGTTTGATAAATTACCAAGCAAAGAACTTTAGTACACGTGTAGATGCCCAGATGGATAGTTTGACATAGTTATGATATGTTCACAACGTGAGGCTTAGAATAATTGGATAAAAGCTGGAGGAAAAAGGAGAGAAAAGTTGTATAGGTGTGCGTTCAAGGACATAGTCGTACAGGCTGCTTGACAGATGGTAACAACAGTTACAATATTGGAAGAATTCTTAACACAGGTCGTGGTGTGAGAAAGAGGCCTGAAGGGGGGAATGCCCTGGCCTTTGGATTTATTCGCAGAACAGTTGCCTAGATTGAAAGGATAATATAAAAATATTAGTAAGATTTATAGGTTATGAGACTGATAACCACATCAGTTAACATTTGAGGACGAATGTTCCAAAGAGGGGAATGACGTTACACGCCATTTTTTCATGTGTAAAAGTACATCGTAAGTGAGTTGATGTATGCTCGGAAAGTAGATCATCTTTGAAAGTACATAAAGTAAGTTAATCATGTTACTTCAGAGGTTACAAATATTTAATATCATGAACTGCAAGTACCAAGATGCTAAACAAATCGAAGAAAATAAGTTTTGTCGAAACAGCAAGTTGGGAATGTCATAACCCTTACTTTTGGAGTGATAATGGGGCAATTCATATGATAAGGAGGTGGTATTATGAGGTATGTTAGTCATAATATAGTCGTGTGTTAATTCCGAAGTCAAACCAGGTAGGAAACAAAAGTGGATAAAAGTTATCGCAAGTTACATTCATAATTTTACTTAAAATTTAGGTCTAATGTTTCTTATATTTTCTCTTAATGTAATTGGAATTATGGGGTGATTGTAAGTCCCCGTTACAATTTCTTAATAATTTAAGATTTTTAAGTGCGTCAGCGGTATTTGAGGATAGCGTATTCGTGTATTAAAGGAGACCTATGGGATAGAAACACATCATTTTGAAATGAAAATACATATTTAAGGTGCGTTGGATTATACTAAGGAGTTTTGTGAATGGCGAGAATTTGTGTGGAACAAGTTGGATACATTAATTGGAAAGGATGTCTCAATTAGAACAAGACCCAACTTCAAACGAATTCCACTTCGAAAATATAATAACGTAGGTGATGATATACCTACCAAATTAAAATTCTTTGAGTCTAGTTTCCAACGCGTCAAACTGTTTGTCATTTGGATATTCCTACAGAACGTTATAGCCATTTTACCGGACCTATTCCATATGCGCTCCCAGATGCGCGACCGCGCATATAAGGAGGTTTCTGCCTCATGTGCGTGGCCAGATGTGCGGTCACTTGACCAGGTGCGCGTCCGCGCACGTAGGAGCCATATAAATACCCCCAAGGCCGAGTATAGAGAGGGGCTAAGTCATTTCTTTGAGCTAGGGCTTGCATATCAAGGGGAACCCGTCCTATACTTCCCTCCCATGGACCAAGGTAATGGTTTTGGAGTAATTTTAAGTTGATTACTACTCCTAAACACTTATATTAACTAGGATTAATCTTGAAGATCCATAGATTTCCATGCAAATCCACAAATCGGTCAAGAACACTACAAGTTGGAATTTTTAAGAGTCTCACTACAAGAGGTATGTCTACCATCTCTAACTACTCTATGATGATTAT
>AWOL01S0050135.1:23256-34671 GCA_000715115.1 Nicotiana otophora
TGTGCTAATGGAAGTTGTGGATGGCCTAGAGATGATGGTAAGGTGAATCATTGATATGGAAGGTGGTTGTTAGGTGAAGAAATTCCATTGAAGGAGGTTATTGAATTATATTCACCTTAGATGTTTGATAAAAAGTCTAAATGACTTAAAGTATAGAAAGCATACTAATATTGGTACAAATGTGTTGCATTGTTGTATATTGAAGTTGTTTAGTGTGGTGGACCATCGTAGTACTATCAAGGGGTGAATTTCAGGTATGTTGGCTAAACTATTGTCTTAGAATTGAATTCCATGATGTTTCCGCAAGATTCAAGTATGGTTGGCTCAAGTTCCTAATAAATTCGACAATTCCTAATGAACGTTGTGTGGAAATATATATATATATATACACACACATACATATATGTGTGTGTGTGTGTTCAAAATGTGTTTTGCATGCTTTTATCATATTATGTTATCCTTCGGGACCCTGTTCAAAGTATGATATAAGTATTAAAATGTTATGACTTTTAGTTATGTTTCAAATGAAAGTCCATTGTGCTTAATTTGGAAAAAATACTCCATGCTTCCAAAACTCCTAGTGCTCATATATATACTTAAGACCTTGATTTCAAATACTTATATTGTTGATAATCTATAAAGATGCTTGAAAGTGATAGAAGTGAGTTGAAATTGTGTATTTCCCTTTTTGGGAAAAGTATTTCAAGAATAAATGGTGTGTTACTCCTCTATGATTTTAACTTATGCTTCGATTGCCAATCATTTTACTCTATTTCTTGGAAATAAATCTATTGTGTTTAAAGTCTTAATTTCTAATGAACTTAAAGTTGTGATTTAAAAATATTATATATGTTGATATTAATGATGATGATATATGAGAGGAAAGAAAAGACAGTGTGGAACATGAAATACGGCCATCGTGCCATGAACAAAGAAACTTGTGAATGGCCAAAAGAGCCAAGGAAATACTGTTGTTATGAGTGGTTGAAAATGCTAATTAAGATTTATACAATGTGAAAGATGATGAGGTGAATACATTTGTTTTTATGTTACCTTGTGTGCAAAAACAAAAACAGTTATTTTTGGGAGTATCATTAGCAAACCGAGGAATGGTGGTTCATATGGCCCACACCCGAAACTACATGTGCCGGTGTAGGGATGGATTGTAGTAGATTATGATTATTCCTCTTATTTAGTATGAGATTGATATTAGTTGTGAATTGGAAAGTCAACCCACATGGCATATGTGGGAAGTTAGCCTAGCCGATCGGGTGGAAGTTGGACGCCATGCTGCGCACATGGTAGTACTACTCTTTGTAACACCTTTTTCCGTATCACATATCAAACCACATTGTCCGTGGGGAGATGACCTAGTCGATCGGGCGTGATCAGACTCCGTGATAATAACACAATGCTATATCGATGCTAATGATCTCCCAACAAAAAACTTAATTTTTTTATATTGAAAATTGTTATGTTTTAACTTGGCATGTGGATATCATTGATTGTTACTTGTTGCTTCCATGATATAACCCCTTCCTTCATTGGCGTTCTACTTCGTAAGAGGACATTTATCTTTACATACTAGTACTATTCCATATGTACTAATGTCCCTTTTACCGGGGGCGCTGCATCTTCACTGGATGCAGGTAGTTCATCAGCGCGCGGTCTTGATCCTCGTTAGCAGTTACTCTATACTCAGTAGGTTTGGTGAGCCCTACTTTGTTCTAGGCTTTATGTCATTTGACGTTGTATTTTGTGCTTTGAGGTATAGCCGGGGCCTTATCGCCGACACTTCCATTCTACTCTTCTGTTGTACGTAGAGGCTCTGTAGATATAGTGTGGGTGGTGTTTGATGTTTGTAATTGAACTAGAAGTGTTGGTATTTTGGCAAACATGTTTTTCATCATATCTATAAACTTTTAATATTTTAGAAATCGTAAATGAATCTCATTTGAGTAATGGAAAAGGAATATGGAACACCTGACTCTTCTCTTGTCTATCAATTGTACTTATTTTTATGTCATTAATGGGCAAGGTTGGATTGAAGGCATCTTTAAGGCTTGATTAACTGGGGTATCTCAGTTAAGCGCCAGTCGCGGTCCCCGATGTCCGGCGTGACAACCTTGTTATCAAAGCCTAAGGTTTTAAAGTGTCCTAGGATGTCTCGGAGCTGTGTCTCGTAGAGTCCTTCTTATCGATGTGTTGTCGGCCACATCTAAAATTAGGAGGGTACTTGGGCATTTAGGAATGTCACCCTTCTTTGATACTCCAGATCATGCGATAAAACTCAAGAGAGAAAGTTAATTTCCTCATTATGTCTCATTTTCCAGATGAGTAATCCCCGAGTTCAAAGCAGCAAGAAGCGAATGACCTCACCAGAGAATCTGGGGGATATTTCACAAGAGTTCGTTGGGAGAATGCATCAAACCGTGGAGGGATTGGAAGAACTTGTTTCTAAGGGGTGTACCCATGTTCCTACTAGTGTCACCACACCACCGGATCGTGTGGAGAAAGCATTTAAGAAACAAAAGAGGGTTGTTGGTACTAATAAACCAGATTGTTTTATTTGCAAAAAATGTCACTTGGGAACATGTTGGATGACTCTTGAAATATGTTATGGTTGTGGAAAGAAGGAGAACAAGAAGAACAAATGCCCTAGATTGGTACACCCACGCCGGTCTGTCTGATATACGGGAAGGAACATTTGGCATCATGTTGTGAGTATGCGCAATAGCATGTTAGGTGTGGCAGGTTTGGCAAATTCCAGAGGCCCACCGCAAGCTGGTAGAGAGATTGTTACTTCCTCCATGGACGCTCAGAGGTAGGATAAGGGGGAAGCTTTTGGTGTATGAAAAAAGTGTGAATATCAGGTTAGTGGGGCGAGTCAGTTTAGCGAACCTCATCCCTGTTATGTGAAGTGTGGGAGATGTCATTTGGGAGTACGTCACTATGGTACCAATGTATGCTACGAGTGTGTTATGAGGGGTCACATTCAGAGAGATTGTCGTTCGTCTTGTATAGTATGGGTAGGGATGAGGAACAACCAACCAGTTCTGCAGCTACTACATCCACAACACCTCCCCCAGCTGAAGGCACTATAGCGCCCTCAAGGCGTGGAGTAGCTACGGGTGGTATCAAGAGCTCGGGAGGGCCTAACAAGTTTTATGCTATGAGGAGGCGTCAAAACTTGGAGGCTTCTCCAGACGTTATTACAGGTTTATTGATTGTCCAATCTCAAGATGTATATGCTCTTATTGATCCCGGTTCCACTTTGACATATGTCATTCCTTATGTTGCTGTGGAATTTGGGATAAAACCGAAACAACTTTATGAGCCATTCTCTTTATTCACTCTTTGAACGAGACATATCATTTGTGAAGCCTCTTTATCACAATTATCTTACTTGCAACCTCTTGAGGAATTGATTTCTATAATGATTTCTTTGAATTGAGTCACAAGCCCAGGTTAATAATTCCAACTTACTTCCCTAAATTCTCCACAAGGGACTATACCTATTGAATTCCTTAGAGAACCTTGAGATCCAAATGGATAACGTCTACTCCGTGTGCTTATGCATGCACTGTCGTAAAGTTTACCTATGCGGTATCAAGTACAATGTAAAGCAACCTAGTGTTGACATAGTTCTTGTGCCACTCTCTCTTTCCTATGCATGTGACACCTATGATTTGAACGGTCACTTTGCTCCCTTTGTGAATATAGTCATAGATCCTTTTCCCTATCCAAGTAACATAAAAGCATATCCCTGCACCTATTATATGTGTACCTATCAAGTGAGAAGGTCAATTATCTGCATAAAGTTACTCTGAAACTTGGGATCCTCACAAATTCATCATAAGAATATCCATTGTTTGCCCATCTTAGTATGACTTTTATGGCCACTTAGGACATACCGCATTAAGTAGCTCACTTTGTTCCTGGTATTGTAATTGCCCATGACATGGCCTGGCATAGTAGTTTAGCAGTTATTATAGCAGAAATATGTCCAGCTCATAACAAGTGTTCATTTTTTCTTTAAACCTATACAATATGTACTGACTGTGTTCCTTGGTCAGTAAATCATTGAGTATGTCATTGTCCTATGTGGAGGGTTTACTACCCTTAATGTTCCACATCCCTGGGTGGATAGGAGTTATTGTCATTTTTCCCGGAGCATCATATTACTCATTAGAACCTTTCTAACCAATTCATGATTTAACCCCAATATTAAGATGTCCTAGGGACATGGTCTCACTCGTGAAAGGTTGGAATTAAATATTCTAGATTATTAGGCACCTATCATATGCAAATTTAGTTTAAGGGTCAAATTTATCGTATCTTTAGTCTTCTCAAATAGGATCAATCATTGGGAAGGAATAAGTTGTCGTAATACTAATCCCACTAGTGACCAACCTCTTTTTCAGCCGGGTAGGCTTGGGGCATAGTTTTCTTGTGTCAAACACTATCAAGGGTGTAACGCAGCTTCATGTATTTTTCAAATCAGTAACACATTCATGGTGCAAGAATCTTCTCGTTTTGAGCTAAACTGATTTTCCCTACACTCAAGGAGGCAACTGGTGTCACTTACTTGACTATTTCTCCTTAGAGCTTACTATTGTCGGGAAAGGAACATATGGAATGGAACAATTGTTACTATCACTTGCATAACTCGTCTGTTTCCAAGAATAACTGATGCTAACGACTCACCTCTTTTACATCATAGGATCATGTACATGGTTTCCACATTATCCGTGTGTACTACTTAACTCTATGCCTCATTTGTCGAATCAATCATGACATCACAATAATTAATCATGTTAGCACTATTGGTAGTAACCTTCACATCCCTTAGGATATTACCTCTTGTAATGCCCTGCTTAACACATTGATGAATTCCTGAACAATTCCAGCTCAATCTCGAACCCCGTTGTTTCTCCTTGTATTAAATCTACCGATAGTAGTGGGTCCAACCTGTCAAATAGAAAGTATCATTCCATGATCGAACCTATTGGGTAGGAAATTTATGGTCATATTCATTCTATCACATCCTAGAATTATGGTTGAAGGTCGCCAAGGGTTTAATTTGGGTGTCCGACATAGAGATTTGGAGTTGAAGGAAGTGAACAGGTTATTCTCAAGATTTTCTCCACGAAGATATTATGTGAATTGTTAATAAAAGTAAAGTAGGTGTAGTGAACATGGGGCCTTGTGTAATCTTGAATGAAATAGGCCAAACTACGAGTATGATGTTTCACCATCGTTGTTCTCTATGCACCCGGTGCTTCATGTGTCTACGTCAAATAGGGTAAATAGAAGACCTTTTGTCTATCGTTCGGGTGGAAGCTATTGATGGTAAAGTAGATAATTGTCTTTTGAGAGGTAGGTCATCCTTGTTAGATAAGTCTGAAAGTTGGGATTCCCTCCTTTAAAGTGCTATAGCTAAGTCAGTGAGTCGAGGAGGTCGCCTCAAAGGCCGAGTGTGTTGTGGAAAGAAAATATTCTCACTTGTTTGTAGAGCCAAATAGATGTGGTTCAAAAGTTACTTTCTATATGTTCTGATTTAAATGGGTGTAGTTCATGTCAAGGTACCACTGCTGATAATGTAATGCCCTTAATATTGAGGTCGGTGTTATTAATATATATTTTGATGCTTTGTTGAGTTGTGGATATGTTGTTAGGAGTTGTTTTGGTGGTACTGTGGCAAGTGGTTAGGCCCAATTACAGGGGAGACTCTGCCAAAATTTCTGGAAATTTGGGGAGTTAGCAAAATTTTTGAGCTTTTGATGTGTGGATAAAGATTAATGTCACATTGGGTGTCTGTGGCAGACTACAACCCTCATTCGAGGGCAAATGATCCTAGGTGAGGGAGAATGTAAAACCCGTTAAAATTTCCTAATGATTTAAGATTTTAAAGTGCGCCAACGGTATTTGAGGATAACGTATTCGTGTATTAAAGGAGACCTATGGGATAGAACCACATCATTTTGAAATGAAAATATATGTTTAAGGTGTGTTGTATCACACTAAGAATTTTTGTGAATGACAAGAATTTGTGTGGACGAAGTTGGATACATTAAGTGGAAAGGATGTCTCAACTAGCACAAGACCCGACTTCAAACGAACGCCACTACCAAAATATAAAGACATAGGTGGTGATGTACCTACCAAATTAAAGCCCTTTGAGTTTAGTTTCCAACTCATCAAACCGTTCATCATTTGTATACTTCTATAGAAAAGTATGGCCATTTTACCGGACCTATGACATTTTACCGTTCGTCATTTAGAATCAAGACCGAGACTGTGGTGTATAAAATTCAATAGAATCGACTAAGTTTATGGGAGGTCCCTCTTATAGCCATAAACAGTGCAAGGCCATGAAAACTCATGTCCATAGGCAGTGCAAGGCCATAAAAACTCAGTTCCCCAGATAGTACAAGGCACTGTCCAGGGCATCAACTTCAGCGCCCCAGACAGCGCAAGGCACTGTAGTTTTGGCGCCTCCGATGGTGCCTTGCACAGTTATTTTGGTGCCTTTCATGATGCCTCGCGCTGGCGAGGTTCATCTGAGCTACTTTTATTTTTCTCCTTAATTTTGGGACGTGTTTACTTATTTAAAAGCCCTACCTCGTTCCCCTACACCCCAAACACGAAAACCTACTCCAGAAAGGGAAGCTCTCAAGAACCTAACTTCCCCAAGGTCCTTCCATCATCCAAGGTAAGTTCTAACAATGATTCCAAGTTAATTTTAATTCTCCAACACCTTATTAACATGGGTAAATCCTTCCACTCCTTAGATATTCGGTCGGGATACCATTGTTGAGATAGGAAACCCTAGAACTCGAATTCAAGAGGAGTGAACTTCGAAAAGGTAATGCTTCTACTCCCTAATCATTTATAAGTATGAATTGATAAGTTTTTAGGAGAATAGTAAATGGGTTTGATAAAGAGAACCATAAGAACTAGGGCTTTGGATTGTTGTAAACATTTGGGTGATGAGAAATGGTGTTAGTTACATCTATTTGGGATTGTAGAATCACCTAGAAGTAGTAGAATGAGAACTTGGTGAAGAAAAGACCAATTACTAAGGTCNTAAGAAAAGACCAATTACTAAGGTTGATGAGGCTTTACACCCATAAGGTGTTTGATAAAATTCATAAGTTACGAAACAGGAGCATTAGTGCTAATATTGGTTCCTCTTGATATATATATTGACGTAGATTATCGTTGAAAGAGGCGACGAATATTGTGATACTCTTAAAAGGGGCCAGAGCTAAGGTGTGTGAGGCTAACTAACTCTCTTTACATTTGGGAATCTTTATGATTCTCCATACATCCCATTCTTTATGACTGCTACGAGTTTCTTCAAAAAGTAATTACGACTTAGTCCCGTGAATAGCTGTAGAACTTCTATTCTCTAGATGGCACAGTTTCATAATCGTTCAATATCCTATAAGCTTCAGTTATGACACAAAAATTTATTATGAATATATGTCTCAGTCTAGATCTATTCAGCATTCCAGTATCATGTAACTAAGTATAGTTCAGTAGTTTAGTGTCATATATTACAGTATGATTCTCAGTTACTAATTCTATATTCCTGAATGTTGGACACCTGTATTTGGGCATGAGGCCGCAGTTTATGCTTTATGCATATTCGAACCTAAGGCCGCCCTTATGTATACGTATACTTGGGCCCGAGGCCGCAGCTTGTGCACATATATATTTGCCCTGAGGCTCCAGTTTAATATTCAGATAAATAGGAGGTTCATCATTCAGAAGAGGGAGTATTCATATCCTTATTTTCTTTGTTCAGTTCTGTTATCAGCTATGTGTTATCATTTCATTTTCTCTTTTAGGAGTTATCGTTTCAATTATAAGTTAACGGTCATTTTAGTATTTTGTTATCAGTTCTTAGTTATCAGCTCAGTTTCAATTCCAATATTTACAATTCTTTCTATTAGTTGTTTTACATACCAATGCAATTCAAATTTATTGACGTCCCTTTTAGCCCGGGGCCTGCATCTCGCAATGCAGGTAATGATTTACAGGTTGATGATTTTGATTGCTAGGACATCTCGTATCAGCTATTGGTGAGCCCAGTCTTTCGGGGCATTATCCCATTTCTTTTAGTCTTCAGTCTTTATAGTATTTTAGAAGTAAGGTATGCCAGGGACGTTGTCCCGGTAAACAGTTAGCATTAAAGTGTTCTTAGAGGCTTTATAGACTATAGTTCAATCAGTTAGATGTTCGCAGACTTTTATGTGTTAGCCTTGTCGGCTACTCATTTACTCTTGAAGACTTTTCAGTGTTTTCTGCATCTATGATATTTCAATCAGACTCCTTAATAGATCATCATGTTGTATATTTATATCTAGCTTACAGTTATACCACATGTTGATCCAGCCATATAGTTGGTTTGCTCGGTCACATGTTGTCAGGCACCGAGTGCCGTGTTACGCCCAGGCCATGGCGTGACACAAGTCTAGGTAGAGAGAGGGGCTAAGTGATTTCTTTGAGCTAGGGCTTGCATATATAGGGGAACCCATCCTATACTTCTCTCCCATGAACAGGGTAATATTTTTGGAGTAATTTTGAGTTGATTACTACTCCTAAACACAAATATTAACTAGGATTAATCTTGAAGATCCATAGATTTCCATTCAAATCCCCAAATTGGTCAATAACACTACAAGTTGGGATTTTCAAGAGTCTCACTACGAGAGATATGTCTACCATCTCTAACTACTCTATGGTGATTATTTATGTACGAAATATAAGTTAGGACTTATGGGATAGTGATTGGAAGCCATAAGTGCCTAACTTGGGTTCTGTTGGTATTGTAGAGATTGTAAAATGGTTTAATTAATGAGATTGATGGTTTGGGTGTGAATTGGTAGGCATACATGTTCTAATGGATGTTGTGGATCTCCTAGAGTAGGAGGTTGAGTAGCCGACAAGGCTAACACATAAAAGTCTGCAAGTGTAGGAGGTTGTAGAAAAGGGACGTCTGTACAAAATAATGTACCAAGTATGTAAGGCAATATACTGACAGCTGAAACTGAACTGATAATATAATAACAGAAAGTTACTAGGAGTCAAAGATAGTTTGAAGATATGCTCACCTATTGATACGGACTCAACTCTCTCAATATAGTAAGTAAAATAGTTGTCCGGCCTTATAAGGCTTGGTATATATAACTGCTCTGCCGTAGTAGGCTCGCTCATAGGTGCTCGGCCATACTAGGCTCTGTATCTTAGCCATGCTGGGCTCACTCATAGGTACTCGGCCACAGTAGGCTCGGTATATAACTTACCATCTGATCAGAGGTTGCCCAATAGGGGCCTGCCCATCGCTTATAGCTCGATGGTAATGAAAATACTGTAATATTGTATGTATAGTCTCACTGCTCTCTTGACTGGAAGAAGACAATACTCAATTGAATATGAAGTCCCGATAAGGAGAATACTGTAATTTATGCGACTAGGATAATGTATATAAATTCGGGAGCATGAATTTCTATTTATGCCTCGTTATCAAACACGTGTAATTACGAAACCATGCCAAAATGAAGGAAGGGCTTAGACTTAACATACCTTATCCAATTCTCTTGACAATCCTTCCAACACATGTTGATTGCAAAAAAACATGTGTCAGCGGATCGAAGTAGGGGAAAATCCGTATGATTTTCTTTAGAACGATTGCACCGTACTCCCTTAGAATCGCAAAATCCTGTTGCTATAACATTAGGTAGTCTTGTATGATTTGATATGAAAATTGCTTGGCAGATCCGTTACATTTGTAGATGAGATTAAGCATCTCAATTTTGTGCTTTAAAGAGACTTTTATATTAGTGGGTGTGGGCCCCACTTCATGTGCCTTAGTTGNTAAAGAGACTTTTATATTAGTGGGTGTGGGCCCCACTTTATGTGCCTTAGTTGGCCAAAGACACCTCCACATTCTTGCCACCTTTTATGTGATTTTAAGTGTCACTTAGTTGATCTTAGGTGGCTTCCACGTTGGGGGTTAACCTTTATCCAATAATTATCCACTTAATTCCTTAATTGATTTATTAATCCCCCATTGAGCAATAATTACCCAATTATCTACATAATTAGGAATTATCTCAAATTACTTAAAATACTACTCACTTTTAACACACTCTGTACACCTTACTATTATGGTCATGTGGTACCTTGTATGGCACTAGTCCATAAATACCGGGTATTTTAGCTCGGGCCGTATTTTATCCCAAAATGTCAAACTTTGTCAAAATTCCTTTTCTTTGATTTTCTTACCTCTCACCTTCACTAGTTTACTTATCACTTGTTTCAAATAGCATAATGCTTATAATCTCAAAATAATCTCATTCCCGAACGTTACGTCGATTAACGTACGACGAAACATTAACATACGAAAATGCGGGATGTAACATCATTCCCCCCTTTGGAACATTCGTCCTTAAATGTTGACTGATGCACTTATCATTTTCATAACCTATGTCTTCCGAATACTTTAGTACTCTCCTTGCCATATGGGCACCTGTGTTGTGAATAAATCCAAAGGCCAAGTCATTTCCCCTTTAGGCCTCTTTCTTACAGCATGACTTGTGGTCGGAATCCTTCCAATCTCGTAACTGTCGCTACCTTTTGTCATGCAGCCTATACGACACTTACCTTGTAAGTGTGCCTATGCGACTCTTCTCTCCTTTTTTCATTCATCTTTTAGCCAATATCTAGGCTTTACTTTGTAAGCATATACAAAGCTTGAAGAGATGTCCCTCTGGTCATCTATGAGTATACTAAAGTTCTTCGCTAGTTACTTTGTTGAACTTACGAATATCGTGATTCCTTATTTCATAAGTCTGTTTATCCATCCGTATGAATTTACTGCCATAACTCTTACTTTGAATTATCGTTACTAAGGTCTGCTACCAAACTCCAGGTTACTCTCGTGCTTATCCAATATGTATAAATCTAAGTCCTTTAGTGATTTTTTATTACTGTTCATCTTAAGAATGGTGGCCTAAACTCATCTCATACTTTGTGACTTTCGTCCATCCATTGTTGATTCATCTCAATATTGATCTACAAGTTACCACTGATAACTTGAAATTTCTTACGTAATATATTGTCACTAGGGCTCACGTCTCATTGGGGAAACATCCGTAGTGATTAGACTTATCCACCTAGGGGTGATACTACACTTCAATAACCATTTTTCATAGCATCCCAATGTGATTCTCCTTATGAGGGTATTTTAATCCTTTACATTTCATCAAATCATTACACAATCGAAGGCCCAAACGTCATCCTTTATCTATCAGAATTACACCCTTATTCTATTACCAGGGCAGCATTCCATCTCTTTTAAATTCTACTAGTCTTAGACTCCCTTGAGTATATTCAGGCTATACT
>AWOL01S0050140.1:3875-17887 GCA_000715115.1 Nicotiana otophora
GGGGGGGGGGGGGGCTGATAAAGCTAGTACGCCGAGCCAGCAAAGCCTCGTTCTCGAGCATCAACGAAGACCAGGATCAGGGTTAGCAAGGACGTTTTGTTCGAGTGAGGACCATCGACCTGGTACCTGCCGAGTGGAGGCCGTTCCCCGAAAAGTGGAACGCATCACGTAAGAATTCCCTTTAAGCGTCGATTTTATGCCTTATCTTCCTTTTTCTTATCAGTGCTTGTTATGTTGTAGCCCTTGCTCGGGTTTCGAATGCTATTCCTCGACTCAAGGAGTGGGTCAATGACATTGTGTCACAGATGCCCTATTCCGAGCGCTCATGGCACAAACTTTCAAAAGGCCGTTGGGAGCCCCATTCCCACGGTAAAGTTCTTTTTCCGAACAAGTCGTATTGAACTTTTTCTTCTAACATTGCGTCCTTATCTCCTTTACTTTATTTTGCAGGTTTGCCTAAGAACGTCGAGCTTAGGCCTCCGGTCGGGGACGAGGACTTGCCTGTTGAGTCTCCTGCTCCGGGGAAAGCCGGAGAGCGGAAAAGGATGAGGGCTCCGAGTTCCCCAAGCTAAGAGAAAAAGAAACCAAGGAGAAGGCTAGTGCGCAAGCCAAAGGAAAATACCAGCTCCCGAGCACTAGCTTCGGACTTGCTCTATCGGCTTAGGGACGAGTCCAATGGGGAAGAGCCATTTGTTTTTGTGGCCTACGAGTCGTCGCCCCTCGAAGAGCAGGTGACCGTTGAACCAGAGACCCATGAGGCTAATCTTCCTCAGGCTAGGGAGGTCGAGGAGGAGGCTGTCGCTGAGGCTTCTCGGGATGCGGGCAGTGCCCCGAAGGAGGCACTTGGTGTGATAGACATCACCGAGTCACCCTCATTTACCGAGTCTATTTATAACGAGGCCCAAACGGTGAAAGAACGACCCAATGAGGGGGTCCACGGAGCAATTGATCCCCTCCGCTACTTGTTTTATGGTGTGGATTCCACCGCTATGGAGGGTGCCACCAGGTTAGGTGACTTAGAGGTACCGAAGAAAAGTTCATCCTAGGAGGCAGGTGGGCCTAACTCGAGCCCGATACTGGTCAACCGGTTCCCTGCCTCGAGTGCGGATCCTGGTCGGAAGTGGTCAATTGTCATCACCATTCCGGAAGATGTTCGGGTTCTTTCCGCCCCTGTTGGGGTAGCTAGTTACCTCCGGTGCCTGGTAACCGACGAAGACTAGGAAAAAATGAACGAGGTGGATGCGACATTCTTGTTCAACGAGGCACAACAGGCGATGAATCGTGTACGATGTTGCCAAACTTTTTCATTTTTCAGCTTTAGTTCTTGATTATTCTAATATTTCTTCTCATATTTGTAGGCCTCGGTGCTTCACCTTGAAACCTTCCTGAAGTATCGGGATGAGCTGAGCCAACTCAAGACCGAAGTCAAAGAGCTTGCTGAGAAGAGAGACATGTATAAACTTCTCAACAAGCAACGTGAAGGAGAGGCTAAGAGCCTTCGAGCCGAGTTGGACGCGGCTCAGAAAGTACACGCCGACCTGGTGGAACAGGTAAAAATCTTTGAAGTTAGTGATAATGAGCTAGACATGGTGACTAATGGTCAGAACCTGCAGGTCCAACAGAAGATTGATCAGATAGACCAACTGTGGGCCGAGATAAATGTAATCAAGGTCGAGGGCGAAGAGTGGAAGGGCAATATGGACTGCCTCGCCTCGGAAAAGGAGACTGTCCGGGCGCAATTGGCCTCGACGTAGGCTCAATTTCGAGCGATGAGGGAGAAAACTGAGGGCCGATCCTAAAATATTAAGGAGCTCTGGTCTCAACTGAGATCGGCTGTTGTCGATCGGGAGACCCTCGCCAAGGAGCTTAAAGCAGCCAAGTCAGTGGCTGAAATAGCCAAGGCCGATGCCGATGAGATGGTGGCCTAGTACAAAGTCGATGTTGAGGCAACCCAAGACCGCCTGAAAGACATTGTTGAATATGTGAAGTGGCAGTCCCGAAGGGAGGCCCTCGAAGAGGTTCACGCTCGGGGTTTTGATTTATCGGCCGAGATCAAAAATGTTAAGGGGCTCGAGGCCGAGGCCAAAACGTTGGCATATCCCGAGGACGAAGAAGACTTTGAGGGTTCCGGCGGATCCGGGGGCGGAGAAGACCCCGATGGTCTTGATGATGAGATGGGCTCTGGTGAGGATCAAGCTTCTTAGGTGCCTTGTAATTTTTGGTTTTTGTACTTTTGCATTTTTTGAGGCCGTTTGGCCTTTGTTATATATATATATATAAGGCTTTTTCCCTTCGATAATTTTCAAGCTTGTTTCTTTTTGCTTTTTTTTATATGATTGCAAAGATTTCGTATGCCTTAGCACGTAATAATTAGGTCTTATTCGGAGGTTCGAACATTGTTCATTTTCGATATTATTTTGCTTAAGACTCGTGGGGGGCTTGGTATGACCGAAATCTTTCCCCGAAATGTTTACTTAGAAGTTTTTATAATTTTGCCGAGGGCAGCCTTCGAACCGATTTAGAAATTTTGAAGTCTTTGTGTTTTGGTTACGGATCTCGGATGTCTCCGAGCCGTTCTAAGACGGCCGTAGCCTTTTAAGTTCGGATGTTGCCCAATGGGCTTATTACCCCGAGCCATCCGGGCTTGCCCGAGACAATAGTCCCCGAATAAAGATGGTCATAACCTTTGAAGTTCGGGCACTGCCTAATAGGTTTTGTGTCCCCGGGCTTCGTAGCCCGAGCTGTCCATGTTTGTCATTGGACGCCAGTCCCCGAGTTAGAGTGATCCCTTGGACCCAGATAGAGGTGGCCCTTGGGCTCGATGTCTTAAGGGAACAGAAAGTAATAATATTTTAGAGACAAAGTATTTTTCTGTAAGGTAGAAACTTTATTTCATTTCTATGCGCAATATACAAAGTTTCAAATGTGTTCAAGATTTTTGTTATGGCTTGGGTGGTCTATATGGGCACGGTTCATTTGACCGTTTGGCACTTACAGTAAATCCTATCCACCGAGCCTAGACTGTTCGAGCACAAAATTTCTTTCCTTGCTAAAATCGTTGTCTGAGGGTGATGCCCCCTAGTATTCGAGGCCGAACTATAGAGAAGCCTTGGATACTGTTGATGTGATCTTTGACACCGGTTCATAGCTGGTCTTCAATTTTAAGTTAACACGATCCACTGTTGCCTCGTTAAAAACCTTGTCGGAAAACCCATTTGGGATAAAACTTGTTCAAGGGAAAAAGAGTGCAACGCGTGCTTTCGGGCCTAAAAGTTGTATCATTCCTTGACTGTTACCTGCAAGTGTTAGTCCAATATGTAAAGAAAAGATATGAATGGGGCCGTATCTTAGCAGTAGTATCGTTTCAAGTGAGTTACGTTCTAGTTATTCGGTAGTCGCTCACCGTTCATTGCTCCAAGTTTGTACGATCCGTTTTCGGTGATCTCGATAATTTGATACGGACCTTCCCAGTTTAGCCCCAGTTTCCCTTTGTTCGGGTTCCGGGTGCTTAGTGTGACCTTCCTTAACACTATATCCCCGATGTTGAAGTGTTGAAGGTTGGATCTCCTATTATAATACCTTTCGATCCGTTGTTTTTATGCGTCCAACCGGACAAGGGCGGCGCCGTGCCTTTCGTCTAAAAATTCAAGGCTCGTACTCATGGCCTCGTCATTTGACTCTTTGATGGCATATCATAGCCTAAAACTCGGTTCTCCTACTTCGACTGGCATTAGAGCTTCAGCACCGTAGACCAATGAGAACGGGATGGCCCCGGTACTGGATTTTGAGGTCGCACGATATGACCATAGGACTTTGGGCAAGATTTCTTTCCATTTTCCTTTGGCGTTTGTTAACCTCTTTTTGAGGTTTTGGAGTATGGTTTTGTTTGTGAACTCTTCTTGCCCGTTCCCACTAGGATGATAGGGTGTCAATAGGATTCTTTTGATCTTATGATCCTCGAAAAACTTGCTCACTTTGCTGCCGATGAACTGCTTCCCGTTGCACATGTTCTCGGCCGGCATTCCTAATCGGCATATTATGTGGTCACAGATGAAATCAATAACTTTCTTCTCCCTCACTTTCTCAAATGTATGGGCTTTCACCCATTTAAAAAAATAATCAGTCATAAATAAGATAAATTGAGCCTTACCGGGCACCCAAGGTAGGGGACCAACGATGTCCATCCCCAATTTCATGAATAACCAGGGTGACAAGACCGAATGCAGTGGCTCCCTGGGCTGGTGGATCATCGGAGCATGCCTCTGACACTCGTCGCATTTTCGTAGGAACTCCTTTGCATCTTTTCCCATATCGATCTGGTAATAGTCGACTCTGATTATCTTCCGAACCAATGACATACTCGGTATCTCTCGGTCCTAGACATATTGCGAGTGTCACGCCCCAAAATCGGGGAGCGCGACCGGCGCTCAACCGAGTAAACCCGACCGAGCAAGCCTGTTAGATTTCCTTCTACCCAACTCATCCATGAATGTAGATAATACATATTTTCATTAATTAGAAAAAAACGGTGTTCATGTCTACAATACCAATTCACTTACCAATAGTTTCATCAATTTTAGAGTCTCAAATAGAACAAGTAATACAACCATAACATGATATAGTTTGAATTTCCCAACACTAATACACAACCCACACTATATCTACAGAGCCTCTAATATATATAAAAGAATACTATGATAATGCTGGCAACAAATACATGAGAAACAAAAGATACATGACCCCGAAATAAAGTGGGGCTCACCAAGTATGTTGGGAAGAGAGTGTACCGCTATCACTGATCAGTGTCTCCTGCTGTGGAACCACCTGCATCCATTGAAGATGCAATGCCCCTGGAAAAAGGGACGTTAGTACATATGGAATAGTACTAGTATGAATAACAAAACACCCTCTCAATAGAATGATAAATAATACAAACAAGAATATCATAATATCAATAGAAGCCTTAATCAACATCAAACCTCAATTTAGGATCAAGACAGTGTTCAAGTTAATTTCCATATCTCACATTGGGAGATTTTTAGTATCGATATACCATTGTTCACAATACCATTATTCACAATACTAATACTATCGTACTCTCAGCACGGAGTCCGATCACGACTCGATCGGCTAGGCTATCCATTAGGGACATCGACCATAATTTTTCAATATCAATACCACCGTCTTTAATACGGAGTCCGATCACGACCCGATCGGCTAGGCTATCCATTAGGGACATCGACCATAATCACCATTTCAATTATAATTTTCAGCACAATCACCACCATGTATACGGCATGGTGTCCGATCACGACCCGATCGGCTAGGCTCAAGACATCAACTTTTTTATATCAATCATCGCATTTCATACTTCTTTCACATCTTTTTATTTCACTGGCACTAATGGCCATAATTATAAAATCATTCGTGGCACGTTAGCCGTATTTAGTATTTCATGCTTACCTTTCCACTTTCTAACATCAACATCATCAACAACAACAATAACATTTCAAATTAAGGCATGTAGTACATATGTGAGCAATTAAGGATCTAAGGCACATAGAGATTCTTCACAAAATTTGGCATAATAGCCTTCGTTTAAACTTGACTTGAAGTCGAACATTCTTAATGCACAACCCATATTTTAACACATCCTCAATTGATAACATAACATAAATAAAGTATTTGGAATACTTGTTATACATATATCTTCCAACCCAATCTTACTCGGAATAGCCAATTTTATAATGAACCACTCGGGACTTATATAATTTACATGAATATCGTGGGTTTCAATTCCAAGAGAAGAGTTTAGATAATATACCTTAGTTGAGATTCCTTAAACTCTAAAATATTCCGGAATTCTTAGTAACTTCAATCTATTTTAGAAATATGACAAATTGAACCAAAATTAGGAAGATGATCATGGTTCTAGCTCATTTGAGCATTTTATCAAACACTAGGTGTGCATTAAGGTTTCAAGGTCCTTTTATGGAGGATCCCATCATCCCGCAACCCATTCTTTACCATGCTTAGTTCAACAATCTTCCTACACCCCTTGATATCACATGCATGTAAAATAAATAATTCTCATGCCCAAAAATTATCTTGCTAATTACCTATTTTCAGATAATTTCAAAATTAGGGATTAGGGTGTAAACACTTACCTCTAGGATGAAGACCTTGTGGATTATCCTTGTTAATCTTCCAAGATTTGAGCAAGAATTGAAGCACAATTATTGAGGAACACCTTCTCACTCTAAGGCACGCTCTCTCACTCTAAAATATCATATTTTAGTTCAAAAATGGCGTAAAGCATGTATTTAACAAAGTAGGGCCGGGTTTTAAAAACCCAAAAATAAAGCTCCAGAACAAGGTCAGCGATTGCATATGCGATCGCATAATCGATATGCGGACCGCATATCGGCCACATAATTGGTGTCCAAAACTAGTGAAAATCTGCTTGGGTCTGCGGTCACTATGCGACCCACAGACCTGTTCAGCGGTCGCATAATGAACCGCAAAATAGTTCTGCGGTCGCATAGCCGACCGCAGAATGGCATCCAAACTGCCCCTCTCCTGCCTCACTTCTGCGGCCATTATGCGGTCCGCAGAGTGAACGTCCTCTTTTGCCAAAACATTTCCTTTACTCTTCAGTGCATCGTTCATCCTAAAAAGTCCGATCCGCGGCGAGCTTGCGAGCCGCTAAGAATTTATAAAATCCTCAAACACGTAAGTCCAATTCGGCACCACGAAATATTATTTTCTTTTGCAAGAATCTTATCAGGCTTTACACTTAAGTACTTCAAAAGTTTTCGGGGTGTTACAACGAGTGGTCCATCGAATGTTCTCCTGAATAAGGTACCGTCTTCGGACAAGCTGAACCGGGCTACCTTTGTATGCAGAGCCCTCGATTATTTAGGATCCAAGGCAGTTTTTCGGTGTTCAGATACTCTATATATTTGTTTCTCCGGTCCTAGTATAGGCTTTTTGAGTTTATCTTGGTGTGACCCTCTTTCACTACCGATCTCATTAGTTGTACGACCATCCCCGAGTTGAACTCATCGTCGTCGACCGACAATCCCAAGTTAGTAAGAGCATCGACCTCACTGTTTTGTTCCCGAGGTACATGTTGCAGAGTCCACTCCTTTAATTGGTGTAGTGTTACCTGCAGTTTATCCAGGTATCTTTGCATTTGCTCCTCTCTGACTTCGAACGTCCCATTAACTTAGTTCACCATAAGGAGGGAGTCGCACTTAGCCTCGATCACCTCAGCCCCCAAGCTTTTAGCCAGTTCGAGACCTACAATCATGACCTCATACTCGGCCTCGTTGTTAGTCAATTTTACAGTCCTAATAGATTGTCTAACTACATTACTTGTCGGTGGCTTCAATACGATGCCAAGTCCGGACCCCTTTGCATTCGAGGCACCGTCCGTAAATAGGGTCCAGATTCCCGAAGAAGTCCACAAGTTCAACAACAACTCTCTTTCGACCTTGGGTATTAGGGCCGGCGTAAATTCAGCCACGAAGTCTGCCAACTTTGAGATTTGATGGTGGTATGGGTTGGTGTTCGGTATTGTACCCGCTGATTTCCACGGCTCATTTGGCCAGTCGCCCCGAGAGCTCGGGTTTATACATTATGTTCCTCAATGGGTAAGTAGTTACAACACATATGAGATAACATTGAAAGTATGGCTTTAGCTTCCTAGAGGCGCTTAGAAAAGCGAGCGCAAATTTTTCTAGGTGAGGATACCTAGTTTCGGCCTCGCCTAGAGTTCTGCTAACATAGTAGATAGGAAATTGCATACCTTCTTCTTCCCGGACTAGGACTCCACTTACCACCACCTCAGATACTGCTAAGTATAGGTACAATTGTTCGTCTGCGTTCAGAGTGTGAAGCAAAGGTGGGCTCGGGAGGTACCGTTTGAGTTCCTCCAAGGCTTGTTGGCACTCCGGAGTCCATGAGAAGTTATTCTTCTTCTTCAACAATGAGAAGAACCGATGGCTCTTGTCGGAGGACCTCGAGATAAATTGACTCAAAACGACTATGTGTCTGGTTAACCTTTGTACGGCCTTGACGTTGTCCACTACGGTACTGTTCTTTTTGGCCTTGATTTTATCAGGATTGATTTCGATCCCCCCGCTGGACACCATGAATCCGAGAAATTTTCCAGATCCGACTCTGAATGCACATTTTTCTGGGTTCAGATTTATATTGTACTTCTTCGATATGTCGAAGGTTTCCTGCAAATGCTTCAAATGGTCCTCTACTTGCAGGGAGTTAACCAACATATCGTCAATATAAACCTCCATTGATTTTCCTATCTGTTCTTCGAACATCCGATTTACTAGGTATTGGTAAGTGGCACCAGCGTTTTTAAGTCCGAATGGCATTATGTTATAGCAGTAGGTACCGTACTTAGTGATTAAGGACGTTTTTTCCTGATCGACTGGGTCCATCCGAATTTGGTTATACCCGGAATGGGCATCGAGAAAATTGAGGATCTCGTGGTCGGCCGTCGCATCGATCATGCGATTGATGTTGGACAAAGGGAAAGAGTCCTTGGGACATGCCTTATTCAAATCTTTATAGTCTGCAAATATTTTTAATTTATTCCCTTTTTTAGGGACTACAACTACGTTTGCTAACCAATCCGGGTACATAACCTCCCGAATGGATCCTATTTTAAGGAGTTTAGATACCTCGTCTTTGATGAATGCATGCTTGACTTCGTACTGAGGTGTCCTTTTCTGTTTGACTAGATGGATTTTCGGATCCAGGATCAGCTTGCGAGTGGCTATTTCCGGGGGGATCCCTGTCATATCAAGGTGGGACCAAGCAAAACAATCCACGTTAGCTATAAGGAATTTAACGAGTTTTTTCCTGAGCTTGGGACTTAACCCCGTGCCTAGGTATACCTTTCGATCGTACAAATGCTCGGTCAATATGACCTACTCCAGTTCTTCGACCGTTGATTTGGTGGCGTCGCGGTTATAAAAGACCTGGGAACCCCGTAGTCGTCATCTTCATTGGTCCCTTGTTTCTCCGGTTGGGTCGGGTCTGGTATTGGTAATTGCTATTTGGCTTCTTCCTCGGCGACCGAACCAGACCTTTTGTCGTTGTAAGTGCGGATATTGGGATCACCTTTTTGACCGCAAACATTTCCTTTGCAGCCGGTTGTTCTTCGTAGATTGTTTTAATCCCTAATGGCATTGGGAATTTCAAACCCTTGGTGCAGAGTCGAGGGTACTGCCCTCTTGTTGTGGATCCATGGCCTCCCGAACAGAGCATTGTATCTCAGATCTCCTTCGATTACATAGAACTTGGCTTCCTGAATGGCCCCGGCGGCGTTCACCGGTAACGTTATCTCCCATTTAGTGGTCTCACATGCCATGTTGAATTCGTTCAGAAATCGGATTGTAGGTACGATTTGATCTTGTAGACCGAGCTGTTCCACAACCCTCGATCTTATGATATTGACCGAGCTACCTGGATCAACTAACACACACTTAACTCAAGATTTATTTATGAGTACAGATACTACCAGTGCATCGTTGTGGGGGTGCACGATCCCTTCAGCGTACTCATTGTTGAAAGACAAGATTCCCTCTGGCACATAATCCCGAGTCCTTTTTTCCCTCATGATGGATACTTTGGCGCACTTTAGCATCGGCCCCTGGGGAACGTCGACCCCACCGATGATTATGTTAATGACGTACTGAGGTTCCTCCTACTTGCTCTGTTTATTAGAATCTCTATTCCTAAAATGATTCTAGGCTCGATCGCTTAGGAACTCTCAGAGATGTCCGTTGTTCAATAGCCGGGATACTTCCTCTCTTAATTGTCGGCAATTCTCTATTCTGTGGCCGTGAGTGCCATGATATTTTTATATTAGGTTAGGATCCCTTAGGGCTGGATCATACTGTAGAGATCGAGGCCACTTGGTATTTCTGATGTGCCCGATGTCGGATAATATAGCAACAACATTGACTTTGAAGTTATACTCTGATAACCTTAGTGCTTCCTTAGGCCCGATGGGCCTGTCAAAACCGTTTTTGCTCACGAGTCCCTGGTTATTTTGACTCCGATCGCTTCTCCTTTCTTTTCTCACAGGGTTTCGTCCAGACCAGTTACCCCTTCGATCACCGTTATATAGATGATATCGATCCCTATTTGGCCTTGGTTCACGATCAATGCCATGCCCCAAGCTGATCATCTTCGACTCTAATTTTTGACTGATATCGGTTATGTATATCGACCCAAGTTACGGCCGGATATTCTACCAGATTTTTCTTCGACTGGTGCAAAACCAACGAGCTTCGAGTATTGAGTCCTTGGGTGAAGGTCTGAATGACCCAATCGTCTGCGACCGAAGGCAGGTCCATCCGTTCCATTTGAAACCGGGCCACGAATTCTCTGAGCATCTCATTATCCCTCTAAAAAGGTTTGACTTCCTGGTCTCGACCTTGATAGCCCCTGCGCTTTCTTTTACGAAGGAATCTGCAAGCATAGCAAGCGAGTCAATAGAATTAAGAGGTAGGTTTGTGATACCATATCATAGCTCCTTTTGACAAGGTCTCCCCGAACATTTTCAGCAAGACAAAATCGATCTCATCATTTTCTAGGTCATTCCCCTTGATGGCACACGTGTATGAGGTCACATGTTCATTTGGGTCAGTTGTCCCGTTGTACTTAGGAATTTCAGGTATGCGGAACTTTTTAGGGATCGGTTTCGGGGCTGTGCTCGGAGGGAAGGGTTTATGAACAAACTTTTTGGAGTCTAGGCCTTTCAAAATCGGTGGCGCTCCGGGGATTTGGTCGACCCTGGAGTTGTAAGTGTCCACCTTCTTGTCGTTGGCTTCGATTTTCTTTTCTCCTGTTTCCACCCGCTTTTTCAATCACTCGATCATCTTTATTATCTCGGGGTTGGTTCCGGGTTCAGCTTCATTTCGCCTATCTACGACTGGTTCATTTTTGCGAGTGTTTTCCTGGGATGATTCGGGCTCAACTCTACTGGGAGCGCGACTTCGGTCCTGTAGTTGGGTTATCGCTGCCTGCTGAGCCTGCAGCATTTCGAAGATCACCCGTAAGCTGATCCCATCTCCTTCACCGTCACGAGCATTTTGAGCTACCGGCCGGACTCCCCCCCGGATGCTGTTCTCAGGATCGGTGGGCAAATTCGTGTTGATGGCCACATGTGAGCTGGCGTCGGTCGGGTCAGCGATCGGAATTCCGTTGGAATCGGCGGGGGGCACCTCGTTACCGGGTGCTATATTGTTGTTCTCGCCATAGTGGCCAGACTCAGCATCCGTGTTTAAAGGGG
Source organism: Nicotiana otophora (assembly GCA_000715115.1). Classification (NCBI taxonomy): domain Eukaryota; kingdom Viridiplantae; phylum Streptophyta; class Magnoliopsida; order Solanales; family Solanaceae; genus Nicotiana; species Nicotiana otophora. The sequence goes on from AWOL01S0050140.1 coordinate 15,202, forward strand.
CAGATTGGGAGTTCGACATTTAAACGCAGACCTGAAATCAAAGACATTTCAAAGAACAAACGTGAAGTAGGGTGTGTTATGGAAATTTATATCAAATCGCCACTATTATTCTTAGCCACACGGTAGGCGCCAAACTGTTTACCCTCAAAATCGGATAACAATTAAATTTGTAAGTGGTTTTAAGGATACACGAATTAATTTGATACAAAGCGATAAATTAAGTCAGATTGAACAAACAAAGATAAGATGGATTCAAACCACACAAGTTGGATAGTTTAAGCCTTAGTGAAATATTCGCCCTCGATGCGGGCTCGCTATGGCCAACACTGATGAATAAGAGAAAGAGCTAATAATAGAGAAAATAATAATATATTGCTTTAGAATGCGTGTTACAGTGTACTTAATGAATTATTAGACCCCCCTTTATCGAGTAGGAAAATTCTACTATAGGTACAACTTTATAAAAGATAAAAAATCCTTCTAATTAACTGGTTGCCGGTTCTTCACCGATACGTTCCGAGATCCCCGCCGTGATATCCAGTCGGTCACGGATATTACGGCCTTCCGTTGGCCATGCTTGGTTGCCTGAAAATGTTCTTCGAAGTCGTTCAAGGCTAAGACCGATTCCGAACCATGACCCCGATATTCTCGAGGGCGGGCTTCCTGACCCTGGATTTTGACTCGATGAGACTTTTGCCTCGATTTCGCTTCCCTGTCATCATGTCTCGAGCTTGACTTATTTTGTCGGAGATCGGGATGTACCATGGGCCCGGTTTTACCCGTATACAATAACAATGTCGCATACATCAAGGATATTACTCCGTTATATATAGACTAAACGAATAAATCCTCCAATTTCAACTTCTTTAGTTTTTGTCTTATTGGTGCCCTATCAAGGCAAATTTGTCGAAGAGGTAGAGATGATCTGAGGCCTCACATAGGAATAAGTTTTCCAATTTAAGGACGGAGGATATATCACCCTGTACTTTTGTACAATAGACAAATTAGTCTATTGTGGTAAGAATGCATATTAGTTAACTATATTTGAGCGATAAAAGTGTAAATAAAGATAAATGTTGTAGATTCATTGCGTTGGTCTAAACACCAGGTATAAATAATTCTTTTCTTTCTCAGCTTCTTTGGTCAAACCATCAAGAACCAATAATAATAATAATAATAATAATAATAGTAATTCTTTGGTCAGACAGATCTCTTAGTTATCAAATAATAATAATAATAATAATAATAATAATAATAATAGAAATTTTGATCGTTCTTCCGAGAGGTTAAGCCATAATCTTTTTCTTGTAGTTAGAGTTCAAAATTATCATAACTGCCAACAAACCTAATAAACAAGCTATAAAGTGATAACTAATAGTAGCAACGGAAAAGTAAAATAGACTCAGCTTTAAGGAGGATCGTTAAGAGATGCAAACTATATATAAGTTCTAATTTACAAGGTAAAAATATGGTATCAAAAGTTGACAACTTTGCTTGAATAAGCTTATGTACTCTGCTGGTCTAGAAGCTTAAATGGCAAGGACAAGCTATTACAACCTTCTTTATTAGACATCTTCAGAAAGTAGCATCGAATTTATAAATACTTATTGAGAACTACCAACAGATTCATGGGTACCAAGCATGAGGTTTTCGAAAGAAAAGACCGACTATTTGGTACAAAAGTTAACAGCTCAATCCTGTATCCTTTCACTCTTTTACCTTTGGTAATGCTACTTATGCTGCAATCTCAGTATCCTTTCACCCTTTTTTGTTAATGCAACTTATGCTGCAATCCTTTCACACACGGTTATTTCATTGTTGTGTCCAAAATCAATATCTTTGTGAAATAAAGGCCTCGAAGTCACCATCTTTTACTTTGGAACGCTGAGTACTATCTTTGGCTGTTTCTATTCCTAACAGTGGGAATGTCATGATTATGCTTGCCTTCATAGGTTGTTATGACAGTTTTTGGATCACTTGAAGCCCTCTCGACTTGTTTGCGGACATTGCATCCAGGATATGTGCACCGATAATAACTCCTGTATATCAAGTTTGGATGCGTAAGGGGATGATACGTTCAACTTAAGAAAAGAACCGTAATCAAATAAATGACCAGTTCCAGCACATTTTTTAACACATGTTTTAAAAATGTTCAACAGTAACATGTGAAATCATATTCTGAAAAACAAAGAACTACCAAGTGCTCAAACTAGATATTGCAACTGATCGCGAAAGGATGTTATAACACTTGTCTATTTTATCAGATGCATATAAAAAACTTTCTCAACTCTGCCACGTGCTTTCACATAAAAATACATACATTGTAATTTTTCCACTGCCCTATCAGATTCCAATATCTTGCATTGTCCAAGAGGTTTCAAAAACAAAGTCTGACAGGCCAAATTAATAATCACGAAAGCCATTATTGAATTATTACCATCAAATTCTTCATTGTTCAAAACTAACAAAGGATCATGAGCCGGCAAACCAGATGTTCTTTTTACAACTGAGATCCACTTTTCTATTTATTTTCCAGCTGAACCAGACTTACATTTTGTCTCTCTTGATTCTGAACAGATTTATCAGGATGAAAGTTTGTCATAGCTACTTGGACTCGTAAAAGAAAAGAAAAGAAAAGCGACACAGGCAAAAGCAAACGAGTAGCTTAGAAAGGAACCCCCCCCGC
>AWOL01S0050140.1:19046-29939 GCA_000715115.1 Nicotiana otophora
CGCGTCTTTTCTGATTTATTATCCCCTATCATAAACATGAGCTCAGAAACCAAGAGATCTAGTTTGGTGATCAGGTAGAAAATAAAACCTTTAGAAGACTATGGCTGTCTTTGCCCACACGTCACTAAAAATAGCACATCATATTAACAAGAATGAAATCCAGGAATTAAGAAAAACAATTGATGACCCGTAACTTCAATTAACTATATTTTACAGTCTTCCTTTTTATATTATTTGAAAAAAGTTGGTCCTACAACTTGCATTTGCAGTTCCAGAGTGGTCGTCATTAGTCATGCTCATCAACAAAATTACTATAAATCAGCGCCAGAAAACATGGCCTGATTGATTGTTAAGCGCAGTGTAAAGTTTCCTCTTCTATCAGACTTCACACTGTATCCATTTCAGAACTATAGTAGTTTGTAAAATCCTGATAGACAAAGTTTCTAAACTATGGGTTTTGGCATATTTCAATAGGACAAGGAGATAAGCTAGCGTCATTTCCTGGAAATTAGCAAGCACACACAAGTTCTTCAGTATAATAAACATTATGCAATATAAGATTCATATACAGAACAGCGACTAACGTAAGATTGAGAAGAATCTTGCAGCGGAAGATATGTAAGTACCTTGGGTGCTGATTCCCCTTTACCACCTTCTGCCCATACTTCCGCCATTTGTACCCGTCATCTAAGAAATCAACTTCACTTCTTGTCTGCAGAACAATCTTGGATTCAGCAACTGTGCCATGTGATGAAGGTAGTGTCTTAACTGCCGTCTTCCTGCATCACAGTAACTGAATTAGATCATACTTTTGTTGCTCTACAGTTTTTCTTCTTGTTTTAGAACAGAAGGATGGGGCATTCTTTACTCATGAAAGGAGGACTCACGTTCTCTTTGCATTTGGTCCATCATGCCCCTCATCTACTGCTACTAAAACATTTTTGGTTTCATCATATTCGCTTTTCACAAGAAGTTCAAATACCATTTGGTTTGAAACCCGGTCAGAACGTGTATGGGAAGACCCATCTGAGCTATTCATTACTGGTAAATCATGCTCAGGTCGAACTTCGGAGCAGTCTGTACCATCCCAAGCGGAACCATCTTTCCTTTGTTTGTTTGGTTGAGGAAGTTCATGGTTGTGCCGGCCATTATATGTGATCTCAGTTATGTGACCATCAACAGATCGCTCAACTTTCTTCTTCACTGGACATTTGAGATGTGTGCACTTATAGTAGCTCCGAGGGCATTCACTAGCCTTTACTTTCTTCTCGCCATATTTTCTCCAGTTGTAACCATCACAAGCTGGTTTTTCGATAGCAACAAAAGACGGCTTGTTCTCAGATTGAGAAAACTCTTGCAGTTCAAATTTCTTAGCCTGCTTGTCTGACGGTTCGCTGTCCATTCTAGTTTGTGAAGGTTCCTTTAGCTGCAAAGAAGCTTCCTTTAGCTCAGTTGTCAACTCATGTCCTAACGCTTCTGCTGAAGCCACCTGAGACGAACATTGATCTTCGGCTTGCATTCGCATGTAAGAATTAGAAAATGCAGCCTGTGCTGTAACATGTGCTAGAGCCTGTTGATGTGACATTCCAAAAGGACTCTGCAAACAAATTGAAATACCATTGGATGCATCATAATTCACAGACTCTAGCTTACTTATGTAGCAAAAGTCCCTTCTAATAGTGGAAACGCCCAAAAGTGGGATGTTTCAAAATTTAGGCAGAACAATGAAGAAAATTTTGCTAGGAATCTAAAATCTATTTTTTCATATATGGGTGGCAGTGAGATTTGAATTACTAATAAGATTAATCCAGCAAAAAAAACTTTTGTTTTCGCACTCTGGAAGCAGTTTACCAGCTGTAGACTGTAACAAAAGTATAATATTACAAAAGACTTGGCATAGCATTAGTTGAATTACAGAAGTATCAACACCACTAAATTAAAACAGAAAAAGGCGAAATCTTTGGCTATTTTTGCAAGTGAAAATGTACAATTGAGTGGATAATTACCTGAAGTGGAGAAAGAAACCCAGGTGAATTAAGCAATCCAGAAGGACTCAAACCAGGCGGAATCATGAACAAAGGAGATTGGGCCAACACAAGGTCCATGGGCCGATTCTGCTTATACCCTGAGTTCTTTTGACTTCCTTCTCCAGAATTATCCGGCAAAAAGGCCGGCTTTGCAAGTGGAGAAGCCATAGCTCCGGCAAGAAGCTGGGAGAAAGAAGGATAATCAGATGAATCAGGGCTCTGATCGGAGAAGAAACTGGAAACTAGGGACATTGGGCCTGGGCTGAAAGAAGGCATGTTACTAAAAAAGGATTCGAACGACGGCCGAGGTGGGATTGTTAACGCCGGAAACGACATCGCTGAAGCTCCCCCTGTTTCCCCCATTTTTAGTCTTCACAAAAAACAATTAGCTCTGCTCTTATAATTTGGAGTTGTTTTTTCTGTTATCCCTTTTAGCTTTTGGCTGTGACGTTTATATATTGGCTAATCGTAGCGCATATGATGGGGGACTGCAGTCGTCATTCGTCAATGGCGTAATTACTGCTGGGACCTGCTTATTGTACCTTTCTTTTCCGCTGTGCTTCTGCAACAACAACGACGACGACAACAACAACAACCTAGTATAATACTACTAGTGGGGCCTGGGGAGGCTAGTGTGTACGCACAAGTTACCCCTACCCTGGGGTAGAGAGGCTGTTTCCAAAATGACACTCGGCATTCTTCCCTTCAAAAACTACCCACCCTGCTCTTGGGGTGACTCGAACTCACAACCTCTTGATTGGAAGTGAAAGGTGCTTACCATACTTACTAATATTCCTCACTATTTAAAATACTAATTCCTTACTAATTGGCTGCTTATTATTCCTCACTAATATCTTAATTTACTTAAAAATATATTTATAACAATATATACATTATTTTTCCTTAGGTAAAAACACCCACTATTTAAAAAGATATTTATATCAAAAGCGGCTCTTGAATCTAAAAGAAGCTCCTACACTAAACTCTCGCTATGTACGGAATTCGAGAAATGATCGAATCACAGGGGTCTATTGTATACATCTTTATCCTGCATCTCTGGTTAAGGATGATTTTTTTTAAAAAATTATATAGATCATTTATTGAAGTAAGGATAAATTTGAAAGAAAAGAATTAATGTGGTTACCAAAAATGAGACACTTATTTTTGACCATTTTTTTTCTTTTTTTGTTGCTAAAACAACATTAGAAAAGAATCGAAAGAGAAATTTTATTGAAGTTATTTTTCTTCTCACAAACGCTCATGAAAATTCTTTTTAAAAGAATAAAATAGGAAGAAAACTATAACAATCCCAAAACATTTTTTTTTCACAAAAACTTTAAATAATTCTTGAAAAACTGTTTATTTGTCCAAATTGTTTCTAATAGTAGTGTTTGGCAGCCTAGCTAATTTTCATTTGGTGGGAGTTGGCACAACTATTAGTAGCGCAGGATTTACCATCTTACATAGGTTAACTGCAATTCTAGATTTATTGGTTTTAAAAAGTTTTTAGCCAAATCCAAAGTAGGTGCTCGGACTAATATGGTTTCGGATTTCTTCTGCCCCAAAAAAGAACACATCAAATTACTGAGCAATACAAGATCCTTGAAATTCTAAGTCATGCTATATTACTGAACTTCTCATATTTATGTTATTGAAATCTATAGCAACTAAAATTTAGCCAGAAAATATAAAGGAAGAAATTGATTGAGAAATATAGAGTATTAAAGTAAATCCTTTGAATTGTTCACTAGACTAAGATTTTAGATATATTACGAGGAGAAGAATAAATAACTACTGAAGTATTTTGCAACTTGTTAATAAACGGATAAGAATGTCAGGCGAGTGGGCAAAACACATCTGCACTACATCAGTGTATATACAATGAATTGTTTACCTACCAACTGCTACTTGGGAGAAGTGGATTACTCCAAGTAGATTATTAATATTTTACTACGTACTAGTTTGCAATTTAGACAAGAATTTACCTTATATATACATAAAAGCTTAAACAATTTTATACTATAAACGTGATTTTATTTGCTGTAATAAATCATTTACCATCTTTTATAGGTTACAGACAATGTTTGCTATCAAATATTACTTGTAATTAGTTTTTAATTAACTTGACAGTTAAAAAATATTTGAAATTGTCCGTGCATAGAAGTTAATTTGTTAAGAAAAAGCAAATGATATTCTATTTGGGGAGTAAGAATTGGAAAATTATCAAGAAGAGAGTCGGCCGATCCAAAAGAAAATCTGGGATATGAATATCATGAAATTCGTTAAAAAAGAATTACTATAGTTTTTTTTTTCTCTGATTAATTTTATGAAATAAAAAAAGAAAAACATGTCGGCTATATGTTACTCTAGCTCTGATAGAAATTCGAGGGGTCAAATAACGTACACGTGGCCCAACTGCAAAAGTATCTTAATAAATAAGGCAAAAAGATGCAAGCAAGTTGCAGTTCAATAAAATAAAGTGATATTTTGTCCTTGCTACAACAACTCAAATAAGTTGTTTATGACAAAAGGCAAGTTGCCAACTTGAGGAGTCATTCACCATCAAATACCTTTCAGCTTAAAGTCTTGAGAAGCCAAATCTAGTAAAAGTAAAATCTTTTCCATCCCCAAGTTCAAATGGAAGTATTTATTTAACTTAGACAAGTCATAGCCAATCCATTGAGCTCAATGAACAAAGTTACATATCAATGACCCTTCCATGTGCATTTGGCTCTCTTGAGAAAAGGATGGAAGTTTGTGAGATAGAATATTGCAGTCGACTGTACAACAACAGTTTTTCAAGGTTAAAGGAAATGACTTACATGGATATTTTTAAAAATAGTGAATGCAATTCTTCGTTATCCTGTCCAAGACGCAAAATATTCACTGAACCCTCTATTGCTCAATTCTATATACATTGGGTAGTAGAGTATTTGTCAGCACCAATCAATAAAAATAACGTGACACAATTACTCTATCTTCCGTAGTAATTGATACAAATAGGAAAAAGATTCATGTAGGAGCAAAATCAGCTCTCTTTGAATCAGGAAAAGCAACTCAGATTTTGGACTCAATGAAATATGTAGATGAAACAGCCAGGCCCTCTACATCATAAGTGCGGATGAGTCTTTGTCTCTTGCCAGGCGATTCAAGCCAACAAAACTCCAGATGAAATGACCTGGATTCTTGCACACTCTTGGCCACATCAGATGGGTATCCCATGTAAATGCCTCCAGGTAACAAACTCAGCTGGAAACCACCGTCGAATGTCACTAGGTTTTTCGACATGGTACCGGTCCAATGTACATTGGTTGTAATTTTACTCGCACCAGAAGTAGACGTGATATCCTTCATTCAAGAAGAAAATAAAAGGAAAGTAAATTGGCAGCCAAAAGCTAAGACATTAAATATATTCATTTCAGACACCATATAGCCTAAAACAAAAATAAAATAAATTAAAGCAAAATGAAAAGATCAGAACCTTCCCCACCCTCTGGATTATTTTGGATAATTAACTTGAGAGATACCGAAAAGAGTTATACAGTGAGAATTGAAAACAAAAGATCATAAGAGAGTTGTGAACCATTAGTCAGTAGTATTAGTTATCCTCCTTCAGGAGCAACGGCAAAATGACATCAAAGATGCTCTCTCTCCATATTTGAGCTTAGCCTACGGTGACAATTCCATTCTACCAAGAAATACATGCTTCACAAGGAGCAGAGGATCCAATCATAAAGCATATACAAATATCACTAAACTATTTTAGATTTGTTTCTCAAAGAATGTGCAGGAGAGACTCCATCAGTGTCACAAGGAAACTGGGCAGTGTGACTCATTTAGTAGTATGGTCACCATTACATTCTAACCTTTGCATAGAAGGAACTTGTTGCAAGGAGCTAACAAACCTGAACTAGCTGGCCATCCTTGTTCATTTCAAGAACAGCAGTAGTATCTGCTTCAGTAATTGTTGCTCCATAAACACCAGTACGCTTTGTTAGCGAATGACCTTTCCAAGTTCCAAGATGAGGCAGAAGCCTTTCGGAATCCTCCTACAAGATGAACATAGAATGCAATGGCTACACATAAGAACAATCATTTGGTTTAGGTAACTAACATGTCGAATTAAACTATGTTTAGTAGTCTAATGGAAGAATAGAAGGGCAACCCTTCCCCTTTCAAGTCAAAAGTACCTTGAAATTGTCAAAGGAGGGAGGAATGACCTCTCCGTTACCTCTTTCTTCAAGGAAAACTAGAATCATTTCCAAAATCCCTTTTGGGTCCATTATATGAAAGGCTCTCACTCGCTTATCTTTCTCCAGTGAATAAAGACAATTTTCACATACAATAGAAGGCCGTTTAGAGGGAAGCTTCAGATTTCTGTGAAGGAAAAGAAGTAATTATATGTATCAGTCCTTTATGGGAAAAGATCCCAGCGTCCATAACCTATGCAATTGGATATTAAAAGATGGTCTACAATTTCTACGTGAATGTGACAGGCAATAAGTATGATAGTTGATTTCATCTGATAAAGCTTACGACAAGTCCTATCTCTTAACTCCAAGTTTGAAACTTTTGTTCCTGTGTGCATTCAAGCTATAGAATGCAAGGAAGCATGTTCCAAAAAAATCACGCATATTTCAACAGGGGATCAAATAATAGGACAAACACAGGAAGTACCGAATACATCTATATCCACATACACAACTTCACCCCCCCAAAAAAAAAAATTCCAACCAACATATTGCATGTAATTCGTCCTCTTTTGTGAAGTTTACAATATCTGCATCATTTTCATCTGCTCAACTATAATTTAACTAAACCATTATTTAATCAAAACAACTTAATGATTCTGTAATAAATTTAAGGTTAAAATATAGTAATAGGAAAATATCCAAAATATTATTTAACAGTCAGCTAGATATCTACACGGCCCTTGAATGCCCTCACTCAACTTGCAAGAGAATGTCGTAATTTTCAAGAATATTATGATAGTTGTTACATTGCCCTCTCTGATATGTTAAACAAAATAACTAGTAGCCATGATTCATTAGGAGCAAAATTATTTGGCGAAAATTAGAGAGTATGTCTTTTGGAATTCAGCAGATACCATTCACAAGGGACAAAAACACCGATCTAAACACAAAAGAGACAAGGCGAAAACATCCAAGATAGGTTAGAAGCAGCAACATTCAGACCACACAGGGTATTATTTCCAAAATAGAGCTTGAAGCAAAATATGTGCATAATTTCAACCGCTGATTTCATCAGAACTGATACTTCAGCTTATCCATTGAGTCATCTCCACTTAAGAACAGTTACCTTGGTGATTCTTCTCCAATATCATCTTCACCAAGCACTCCCTGTCTTAACACTGTCTCTAACATGCCAGCAGTCTGATATCTTAGTGCATACGCCTTCTCCTTGGGGAAGAAGCCAATCTGCAAACTACTTTTAGTGGTACCTCAAATGCAATAAAGTCTGAAAAGCAAAGAAAATTGTAGATAACAGTCTCAATTAAGCATGACCAGTGAGTGGATGTAAGTTAGTTTTCTGTCTTAGTGAAGCTCACCTGTTGATATTTGTCCACAGTAAACATGTTGGTCTCTTTGATTTTGTATTCAAACCACTCCGGTTCAGAATCATCACCAGAAAATGAAGTGGTAGATTGAGGCTGTTTGATGTACAACCTAAAGTTTGAACCCAATTAGTTTACTTGTCTTCCAAACCATACAGTGGACAAACATTACAGTATCCGAGGTTATAGAGGATACCCTACATTACTGACCAGTGACCACTGTTAACTAATTTTATATGGATGGAAGGCAAACATCTAGAAAGTAAAGGGGCTTATGAATCAGAAAGGCATGTGGGACTTTGGCCTTCCTAATAAAGGCTCCAAATTTACTGTATTTAAAACAGCGGAAAATTTTGGTTTTTGTGCTCGCAAAAGCTACTTGTACTTATAGATATGCACGACGCTGAATGAAAAATTTCTCAAAATTCACAAACAAGAAAAAGAGAAAGGCACATCGATTTCTATCTATATTATTATAAAAGCATGAATACAATGTCGGTTTACAAAAATAACCTTATACTATTAAGCATAATAACTCATAATAAAAAAACATAACCGAAATTCTAGATATTAGTCTTATAATCCTATTAGTTTTAGGGCATAATACTATGCATTGGGAATCCTCCATGATTACCTTTAGGAATCTTATTAGTATAATTACTTTCGGGCTGCCTAATTCATATAAAATTGAACAAGTAAATATCTTTAATCATGTAATCCTGTTACTTTTAGGATATACTTCTTAAAAATTCCTATTACTAATTTAATTCGAAAACGTATTATAATGTCCTATTACTAATTTAATTTGAGAATGTATTATATTGTCCTAATCCATTCAGAAAAAGGAGAGCATATTTATTATAAAAGCATAATTAAATACAATATTAATATACCAAAATAGCCCTAAAATATTAAGCGAAAGAACTCATAGGGAAAGGACATAAATGCAATAACCTATTTTTGGACTATAATACGTTCTTTGCTAATTTTTAATATTTAAGATTTTAAAGTTAATAAAATTTTGTCTATTAAATTCTTATTAAAAATATGTAGGAAGGTTTAATGAAATCAATTCCATAAGAATCCTCCGTATTGGCAATACATTACTACTCCATAATGTCCAATACTTAAAAAAAGAAGTAATATTAAATGGATTGCATAAAGAGTTGAAATTGAGAAAAAAATACCCCCGCGATAATATATTTTTGCATTATATTTGAACTATTTTCCTACTCAAATAATGTTATTTTATCAAATTTTCGTGTAATATTGAAAAATATCCAATTATTAAACAACAACTATGAAAATATTTAAGAATATAAATGTGTGAGAAAGAGAAAAAAATGGTTGGTAAGAGTCAATACCACTAATGATTCTACAAACATAAAGATCTAAAAGTGAAATGTCATATCAATCTTTTACTCTTTGAAAATAAAATTTATAGTGGATAAAATTATAATTAAGAATAAATATTCAAAACAAGAGATGAACTAATATTAAGATCTGAATCAACATAGAATAAATTATTTTTATGTTAAAATCAAATAATTAAATCTTTTAATTAATTATTTATCAAGAGAATCCAATTCAATTATTTTTTAAATTCATCATATGAGTAAAATTCTTATTCAAGTTAAAAAAAAAATCTTAGTGAACAGATCCAGTATTCAGTGTCTTCTTGCTTCGTGTCGGAAACGAAGAAAAACATCCAATAAAAAATTATTTGGTTTTTCCTGAACACTTGGTGTTCAATCCCAGTGATAATAATAGTGCATTTAATAAGAGAAATATTTCTATCATTAGATTAAAACACAATTTGTGCAAATCGCATGATAGAATTAAAAAGATATCGTAGCTAGCAGAAATGAATATGTTGATCAACTAAATAAAAGATTAATTGCAAAATTTTATAATAAAATAAAATATTTTTCAATTTTTGACTCAGCAGAAAATGATACCAATAATTAATACCAAGAAGAATACTTGAATACTTTAATACCAAATGGCCTTCTACCATACATGTTTGTTGTCAAGTTTATTATTTATTACGTATGTTAGTGTCACCGTATATATTATAGATTAAGTTAAAATTGATCTTCCATTGTATATAGGTTAATTTTGAAAAAGAATATGTCTGTCATGCTACTGAAAAATTTAGATACGCCAAATAGCTTATGTAATAGCACACAAATGGTATATAAAAGTTTTGACAATAACGTCACACATGCAGAAATTATGATACTGGTCAATGTACTTCTAAGTATATTCTTATCCCTGAATTCAACTTTCGTCTTCCGAAACTAAGGAATATCTTTTTAAATTTGTGTGAAAATAATTTTTAGTATATTTATGTTTTGCAAATATAACAAATAAAGCACAAGGACAAACATCCTAAATATTGGACTATATTTACCGCAATATGTTTTCTTGTACGAACAACTGTATGTTGCATTTTCAAGAGAGATGTCAAGATCGACAACAAAAGTTTTGGTTAAGGCGGAGCAACCAAAGCATTAGGAGGAAACATACACAAAAAAATATTGTCCACAAATAAGTGTCCGTTAAGATACCATCACATTAAATACTTTTAAACTATAATACATAATTATCTAACTAACATGACAAAATTGATCATTTGTGTAAGTTTTGACGATGTCCTTTTATTTTAAATTCATGTATTATGCTATTGTAATAATATTTTTCGGCATTTAGATGATTGTTGTATTATTATACATAAAATTCTTTCATTAATTAAATTTTATTGTTCCTTCATATAAATAAATATTTAAATCATCATGTGCCATTATCACGTTCATAGATACTAGTATACTAAAGTTCACCTACATATCATTTTACTATAACCTAACATGAAGTGTATACATTGTAATCTCTATGGCATTCGAAGTTAGAAAACATATATACTCGGGAAGGAACTACAAAATTGTTAGGGATAATTAACCTAAGTTCCAATGTAGTTCTTTCTACTTTGTAGAAAACAGAGACTCAAGTGCGAGCGAAAATCGCCATTGATGTGGCGGTCGAAGCTTCGCAGAGATCAAACGAGAAAGGAGAGAAGAAAATGATGGAAACTTCTGGAGAGAGAGAAAGAGAGAAAAACGAAACTCTTTGNTCTCTATGGCATTCGAAGTTAGAAAACATATATACTCGGGAAGGAACTACAAAATTGTTAGGGATAATTAACCTAAGTTCCAATGTAGTTCTTTCTACTTTGTAGAAAACAGAGACTCAAGTGCGAGCGAAAATCGCCATTGATGTGGCGGTCGAAGCTTC
>AWOL01S0050156.1:0-14525 GCA_000715115.1 Nicotiana otophora
GGGGTTTATACCTTAAATATCCGCCAATGTCCATCCGATAGCTTGCTTCCTCTTTTGTAGCACTGCCAAAGTAGAGTCTACCTGCACATTAGTCAAACAAGAGGAAAGAATAATCGGTAAAGTAGAACATGGGCCAAGGAATTCATACCTGAGATGTGGAGGCAATGGCTTTAACTCCAAAGTGGGAGGCTCCTCGATTGAGGTCTTTGTTGGAGGAGTCTTCCGATTTTCAAGATCTAAGGACAATTTGCGGGGTTCATAAGTGTACAACCCCGTTCCTTGCAATGCATTCACATATTCCGCATAGCCATCCTTCTCATCATCATCATGATTAAGAAATATGGCCTCCAAAGTATCATCAACATTCATCATGGCACCAGCATCATCAATAATCACCTCAGTCACTAAGTCCACAAACTAACAAATTTCATTGCTATTCGGTTTCCTCATAGATTTGCACACATAGAAAACCACCTTTTCATGACCCACCCGGAAGGTGAGCTCGCCGACTTCCACATCAACAAGTGCCTTCCCCGTAGCAAGGAAAGGTCTACCCAAAATAATAGGCACCTCATAGTCCACTTCACAATCAAGAATCACAAAGTCCACCGGGAGGATGAACTTACCAACTCGAAACGACACATCATCAATAATACCCAACGGTCTCTTCATAGTACGATCTACCATTTGTAGCCTCATAGAAGTGGGTCTTGGTTTCCCAATCCCCAGCATTTTGAAAACCGAACAGGACATCAAGTTGATACTCTCCCCTAGATCACAAATAGCTTTGGTAAAGTCGGCGCTTCCAATGGTGCAAGGGATTGTGAAAGCGCCGGGATCTTCTAATTTAGGAGACATTGAGTGCACAATTGCGCTTACTTAATGTGTCATCTTTATAGTCTCACTATTCATCAACATCTTCTTTGTCACCAAATCCTTCATGAACTTTGCATATCCGGGCATTTACTCCAAAGCCTCAACCAATGGCACATTAATAGATAAGCTCTTCATCATGTCAATGAACTTTTTGAATTGGTTCTCGCCATTTTGCTTGGAAAGCCTTTGAGGTATGGAGGAGGAGGCCTTGGCATTGGTGCCTTAGCCTTTGGCATTACTGGTTCTGGTATGTCAACCATGTGTTCCCTAGATGAGTTCACTTGTTCGTGATTCTCCTCCATATTTTCATCAATATCAATTCTCCCTTCGTCATTGGCTTGCACCACACTGTTTGGAATCTCATCTTCTTGAATGACTTGTTCATCATCCATAATTTTTCTTTGACTTGAGGTGGTTACATCCCCATCTTTTCCACTCCTTGTAGTCACAGCCATGGCATGTCCTGTGTTGTTCCCACCCTTCGGGTTCACCACCGTGTCACTTGGTAGTGCCCCCTTAGGACGAGTGTGTAAAGCTTGCGAGATTTTCCCCAATTGAACTTCCAAATTGCGAATTGAAGTGTTATGGGAGGCTAGTTGAGCATCGGAGTCGGCATTCTTCTCCATAATTTGTTTAAACATGCTCTCAATTCGCCCCATCTCATTGTTGGAAGATCTAGGACCATGGGAAGGATAAGGAGGCGGGTTGCTTGGTTGTTGATACATCGGGGGACTTTGAAAACCCGACCCCCGATTCCCTTGATTATTGTTCCATCCCGCTTGGTTGTTGCCTCCCTAATATCCTTGACTATTGCCACCCCAATTGCTTTGGTTATTTCCAATTCCCTTAATTGTTTTGACCATTCCAATTACCTTGGTTATTTTGATTATTCCAATTCCCTTGATTACCTTGAGATTGTCATTTTTGTTGATTCAGGCCTTGAGAGTTATTTCTTTGCCCTTGGAAGTTGTTCACATATTGTACTTCCTCCTCTTGTTCATTGTAAGATTTATCTTGGTCAAACCCACTATCTTCTTGCACATATTATTCCGGACGATTTTGCACTTGTTGACCCTTTTGCCTTCGCTTGTTCACCATCATATTACTCCTTCCATTGCATTTACTTGCTTAGGGCCTTGAACTTGTTGAAGTTGTGCTTTGGCTAATTGATTCATTGTGGTGGTCAACTCGACAATTGCTTGCCCATGAGCATGTAATTCTTTATGTAGCTGAATCACATTTGGATCACCTTGAGGAACATTTGCTCTACTTTGCCATGCCGATGAATTATCTGCCATTTCATCTAAGATCTCACAGGCTTCAGCATATGGTGTTGTCATGAAATTTCCACCGACAAATTGGTTGACCACACATTGATTGGTAGTATTGATCCCCCTATAGAAAGTTTGCTGAATCATAGCCTCAGTTATGTCATTGTTTGGGCACTCTTTCACCATAGTTCGGTACCTCTCCCATATATCATGCAAAGGCTCATTGGGTTCTTGATTGAATGCTAGAATCTCGTGTCTAAGAGTAGCCATATGCCTGGGAGAAAAGAACTTGGAAATAAATTTCTCCGCCAATTCATCCCATGTATGGGTGGAATGGTTTAACAATCTTTGTAACCAATCCAAGGCTTTCCCCCATAGAGAAAAGGGAAATAGCCTGAACCTTAGAGCATGCTCGGAGACGTTGGTCTGTTTACTCCCCAAGCAAGTGTCCACGAATCCTTTCAAGTGTTTGTACGTATTTTGATTGGGAGCCCCGGTGAAGAATCCCAGTTGCTCTAGCAATGTGAGCATAACATTAGTGATTTGGAAGTTGCCCACCCTAATACAGGGCGGGACTATGTCACTTGCATATCTTTTGTTTGGAAACACCCAGTGTGGAGCCGCTCTTGGTGGAGGTGGCGGAGGGGTGGGAACATTGTCATGAGGCAGTCGTCATCGTCTATTTGCTTGAGGATCAAGAGGAATCTCGTCAACTTGGTCATCATCCACATCCTCCCCCAATGACAAGTTTCCAAGAGGATCATTGTTGTTGAGAGCCATTTTTTTTGTACCTGCAATTGTTTCACCAAA
This sequence comes from Nicotiana otophora, assembly GCA_000715115.1. NCBI lineage: Eukaryota > Viridiplantae > Streptophyta > Magnoliopsida > Solanales > Solanaceae > Nicotiana > Nicotiana otophora. The sequence continues at coordinate 2,958 of AWOL01S0050156.1, forward strand.
AAGATTAGCAACATGGAAGGAAAGGAAGACAAGTCACACACAAAACCAAGTATATAGCTAAAGCCGTTTTTTATGCTCCCCGGCAACGGCGCCAAAAATTGATCTCCCCCAAATCACACCTCAGTTTGGGGTTGTGAAGCAGTCGATTACAATAATAATTACCCAACTGGGAGTCGGGATCGAAGCCACAGGGAGCGTAGATGGGATTAGGTATATATTCGGATTAAGTGCGTAAAGTGTCTAAGATGCACTTCCACAAACAATTTTCGATTCTACTTCTAAATTATGCTACAATTTGGAAATGTAAAGCTAGAGAATAATAATTTTGGTGTTGTGTTTCAAGTATGTAAAAGATATAGGGTTGTGACTTCCACCTAGGTGTTTGTCGAACGGGTTTTGGGCTTTAGAGCGGGTTTTGTGGGTCGAGGTGTATTATAGCAATCAACACACAATTATCCACTCAATACCTCTCGGTAATAGGGTGGTTTTGCCTAATTTGACTTTCTCAAGTCTAAATGGGTAATGCACAAAACAGTTGATAGATGCTCAAGTCGGGTTTTACTATCTCTTGATTCAACTCTTTAATTGGGACTATTAATTTCTTGAGTTGATCCTAATTTCTTGTTAAGCCAAGTTTTCCTAGACTAAGTTTCTCTTTCTCAAGTAGAGACTAAGTCAGATAGGCTTGAATCAATGTTTGAAACTATTAATTCTATAATTATAGCAAGAACTAGGCTAAATATTACACACCCAACCATAAACAAACCCTAAATCAAACACCTATTAGGTACTATCACTAGTGTTGGGTCATAACCCTAGCTAGAAGTTTAGCTACTCATAGTGGGTGATGAAGAAAATAAAGAAGAAAAGATGATTAAACTCATATTTAATGATAAATAAATGAAATTCCCATGTAAAATTTACAAGCTATGATAAAGTTTCTTGAAATAGTAAAGAAAAATGGCTACCAACTTTCAGATATTTAAAACTTTACCTAATTTCGTGAAAGTAGTCTATTTATACAAAGCTGAAATTTTCGGACAAAATTTCCCTTTAGAAGGTTTTGCGGCCGCACAATTCTGTGTGCGGACCGCACTTTGCTGCAGTTCTGAACAAGAGTGGTTTCTGTGGCCGCACTTCTGAGTTCTGCGGACCGCACAATTCTCGGTGCGGCCTCACATTTGATTTCTGCGGCCACACAATTATTGTGCGGTCCGCAAATCTTGATTGCCTCGAATTCCCAACTCTTGGAACCTTGACTTCTGCGGCCACACAATTATTGTGTGGTCCGCACTTTGCATTACAACACTGTCAAATTTTCTTCTTGTTCTGCGGCTGTAGACAGAATTCTGTGGTTCGCACGTTATCCCTTTTGTTTGATTTTTGTCCTCGTTCAAAATCACTCCTTCTTGAGTTGAATTTCATCACTTTGGCTCATTTTCTCAATACTCATGCAAGTAAGCATATTTCATCAGTTTTCGGGAATACCTTTAAGCATCTTTGAATTAAAACGAAAGTCAAAAGGCACAAATAAGTAGTTAAAATCCCCACTTATCAGGCCCACATCTCAGAACCCAATAAAAGTTATAAAATATGAACGCATATTCAACCACGAGTCCAACCATACCAATTTTACCAAATTTCGACATAAACTCGACCCTCAAATCCTCAAATTAAACCAAGAGGATTTTCTAAATTTTCCAACTTAATTCACCAATTAAATATTAAAAACAACCATGGATTTGGGTAATTTAACTAATATTGAGTTAAGAAGACTTACCCCGTTGTTTTCTTTGAAAATATCACGAAAATCGCCTCTTCCCGAGCTCCAATTCGTCAAAAATAGAAAATGAACAAATCCTAGGTATGATTCTTTTTTTGCCCAGCGGTTCTGCCTCGTTTCGTGTGCCAAACAATCCCGAAACTCTCTTTTCATACCTCCAATGGATTCCTTGTGAATGTTCAGTCAAGTTAGTCTTTTGAATCACCCAATTTGGCCTTAAAATGGGGGAGATATGATGTTTTGAAGATTTAAATGAAATTTAGAAATTTAAGGGATAAAAAATGACATTTTCGTAATTATTTTACATCAGAAAATCAGCAACGAAAGAATTTTCGTTTTAGCACCCAAAACTCATTCGGAACCTCCCGGACACAAACCATATATGCGTTTCAATCATAAAATATGCTACGAACCTGCTCACGCACTCAAAACACCGAAAAGAAATCATCTTGACCCGATATTGACCATGGTCAAACTCCAAATCCTTAACTTAACTAGTTTCTCAACCAGTGATTCAAAACACACCCGAGCCCCTCAGGACCCCATTCAATCATACCAAAAAGTCTTAAAATACGATACGAACTTAGTCGAAATCTCAAATCACATCAAACAACTCTAAAACCATGAATTATACCCCAATTCAAGCTTAACGAAACTAAGAAATTCTAACTTCTACATTCGATGCCGAAACCTATCAAATCAAGTCCGATTGACCTCAAATTTTGCACACAAGTCATAAATAACATAACAGACCTATAAAAAGTTTCAAACTGGATTCCGAACCAGATATCAAAAAGTCAACTCTCCGGTCAAACTTCCAAACTTAAATTTCTATTTGAGCCATTACAAGCCTAATTTAACTACGGGTTTTCAAATAATTTTCCGGACACACTCGAAAATCCAAAATCACCATACGAAGCGATTGGAATCATCAAAACTCTATTCCAGGTTCGTTTACACATAAGTCAATATCCGGTCAACCTTTTCAACTTAAGCTTTCATCCTTGAGACTAAGTGTATCAATTCATTGCGAAACCTCACCGGACCCGAACCAATTATCATGGCAAGTCACATAGCAGCTGTAAAGCACAAATTGAGCAGTAAATGGGGGAACAAGGCTATAATACTCAAAACGACCGGCCGGGTCGTTACATTCTCCATCACTTAAAGATACGTTCGTCCTTGAATTTGCTAAGAGTTGTTTCCAAGCCATCAAATCACTATTATATCTTACCACACACATACCCGGGGGTGATCCCACGTCACCCTATTCTATATAGGCCTGACAATACAACATAATTGAAGATCATTATTTTAACTTTAGTCCAAAAACTTGAAGCCCAATTTCTAACATCCAGAATTCTTTTCAAAACCCGAATCTCACATCTACACCCTATATATGTCTGAACAAGTTGTATCAAGCCATAGCCATAACCCCAGATATAATCACATAATATACTACACAACTCGCATGCTCGCAGCACCATTCCCGATCACATTAATTAATCCAAACCAACCAACTACTAGTATTAAACCCTATATCAAGCCAAACCTCGTTCCAAAACCTTGGTACATTATTGATAATAAAAGAAACACACGGAATCTCATAACCCCTTTTCAAATCAACAAGTCATGGAGCTCTCTCACCCCAATCAGAACCATAATCACTGTCTAAGTCGACTTTCAATGTCATCCTCCCAAATATACCGTAATCAGACCTGATAGTACCCATTCTAGGTCCAATGACCATATATTATGAAACACAACTATCCACAAACATGCCATACCAATATAACTCAAGCCACAACTGCACAATCCGTGTACCCAAAAATGGAAAATGTCTCAAAGAAGAGAATCGTATTGCAAGTTCAACAAGCACCACCACAACTGCAATGATATAAGCTTATCATATATAGTAGAATCAAGACACACGAATCTAATAACAGTAACCAGCTATTCTAGAGCTCACATTAACATCAACCGCACGGCATGGTCATAGGCCTCCGGTCCAAGCATATCATACAAGAGCAGTCCAATAAGTATACATGTATGTGATAAATGAAATAAGACTCTTATGCTTCTGGGCTGGTATAAATAACACGCCATAGAGTAGGCATATGCAAAGTGTGCTATCACAACTCAATTTAGCAAGTTAACGCAGAAATAGCAACTACCAAGTTTATTCAGGGAATTAGCCTCTTTGTAACCTCAGGTATAACCCAGGTAGTTCTCAATAAAGGTACGGATATGAGAAACGCTGTAACTTTATGCTTAACACTCAACTCGAGGCATATCATAACCTATGCATTCTTTCGAATATGAATACTTGCCCAGATGCCCGCACATGGGCTTAAACCTCATACATATGCGCACTCATAGCGCGTAGCTATCGCAAATAATTAATGCAACTAGTGCCTCCACTGAGTTTAAATAAAATACTCACCTCAAACAGGCCGCAACTCGAAACAATATGCTTATGAGAACTCCCAGTCTCCAGATTCATCGAACACATGAATTACTGTAACCGATCCCAACTCCAACACTATAATGACTAACACATATTTCATGCACAATCATCCCATGAGGAATACTTTCATAAGTATTCCGTTCCACATAGCAACAATTTGAGTATCATCAGTCTATCAACCAAGTGAGTATCGCAATACCGATGAACATCCGTAAGTCAAAACACATTGCCCCTTCTGAAATGCGCACCCTTCTCAGGGATTACTGAGCAGTTATAACATTCCTCTAAATATCTAAAACTGACCATTTTGTCCAAAATTCGTAACCTTCCCTTCAAGATTGAACTGCCACCTTGTACATGTAAATCTTAATCCCACACAACACACCTCATCTATTATACCACCATGTGACACGCATGAGAATCCCATTATTAACTCTGAGTCACCAGCAAATTACATACCCGGTTAGTTAGAAACCTTTCATTTGCTTTCTTCCAGGAGAAAATCACAATACACAACATGTTTCCCGTACCGGTAGAAAATATCCGGTTCAAACCATGGTAGAAACCATCGAGAATTCTTTGAAACCCATTTGCACATAACCAAACTATCAGAACTCAATTCCTTTAACTTGACCCAGCGACACAGGTCACCAAACCCAAGAATATTGCCGTCAAAACACATGTAGAACCTCACCACATCATAATTACCCAAAAGAACCGAGCATGTCATTACCATACTAGTCTAGCCTACTACCAGTTGTCTTATGTTCTCCGAGTTTCTTCTGAATTACCCTCAAGTTGACACTTCTCCTTTTCAGAACACTATGATCCTTACCCAAAGCTCACTAAAAGACATCCTAACATAAAACGACACCGCCCTAAGGCCTATAAGCCACTGTATTCTTCTTAAGCACCCCATAAGTACCACAACCGAAACGCCCCCTCTGAAATTAACTTATTTGAGTTTAAGGCCGTTTCATTCACCTTCCTGATACCGAAATATAAATTCCATAATGATAAAACAAATGCCACAAGTTTCGACACCATCCAACTTAAATCTCAGATTCTAGCCATATACAAATTCGCCAAAAATTCTCAGTTGCTACATATTAATCTTGAATCCATTAGAACTTTCTCGAGAGTCATCCACTCTACTTAAATATCAATTACACCGCTCAAACGGGCCGAACTGCCTATGCTCAATTGGCACAACAATACCCCTAAGAAGTAACCATGCCTTAATACAACTGAGCAAATTCATACACCGTGCACACTACATCCATCACGAATAACAACTCAACTCATTCCGTGATTTTCATATACTCATAAAGTGCAATATAACCCGTATCCAGGAATTTCCTTACTCGACTCATCCTCCATCTCAACCTCTACAAGTCATAAGTAATCCACAAGTATGCCCCGGACTAAAACCAATACAACACATAACCGTGCAATCAAATCGGTGATAGCAGACTCCCCTACTTGGATCAAAGCCGTAGAACAAAACATTCCATAACTCATAATATCCATACTCTATTACTGCCATAATACCGCAGTCAGTTCAATAAAAAATTCTTCTCAAGCTCATGCCACACCAACCATAAAATACCTAAATCATCTGCTAAGCTCGCATTTATTTCTCTTGACAGCCAAGTCAACCTTTTCAACCAGATTCAAATTCAAATCTCAACACATACACCCCGCTGGTAGAAAAGAAACTCTTCGCTCTCCGTAGATTACTCTGCATGAGATAACCCACATGTTTTGTCTAAAATTGACATCTTGATATACCCTTTCGCAGCCGCAATCACTACACGATCACTTAATCTCCCTAAGTCTGAGCTCATCAACAAGACGTGAAAATCTACTTCGCTCCACAATTAAACAACATGAAAGATCCTTTAACACATTCATACTCAAGACTATACGTCAAATCAAGACAGACACCAAGCACCCAATGGCCCTCTTTTATTTTTTACATCTCAAGAAAACTATTCTCGTCACAATCAAACCATTTGAACACATTTTGTAGTCACCTCATGCTCATCATATAGCTATTCAACCGCTCATCGAGCCACAAATTTCACTCATAGGGACACTACTGGACATATGACTCCAAATGTACAAGTTCACACAACTGAAGCTACCGAGCCTAAGCTGCGGTCTAAACCTGGCCTCAAATCCTCCACACTGGCCAATCACCAAAACACAGAATACACATCTCGAACCTCGTTCATGGAATCACAAGCCGGCGACGCACATCTGATACCGAGCGCTCACATGCGCACACGAATACGTGGAAAGAATTCAAAGAGTTATGTTTCAAGCTGAATAAATTTCGCACGATAAGGAGAGAAAGATGAGAAGTTATCCTAAATGCCCTGTAGCCTCTCGAAGATAAGTATGGATGTCATCATACCGATCCGCAAGACTCTACTAGACAGTTGCTCATGACTTGTATAACCTATGAACCTAGAGCTCTGATACCAACTTGTCACGACCTAAAATCTACCTAGTCGTAATGGCACCTAACCCAACCCGTCAGGTAAGTTAATTAACAACTATCCAATTCAATTAATATTTAACTGACTCTAATACTATCCCCAAGGACTGGTAGTATAAATCATGAGCTTCTAAGATTAGAATTTACAAAGCCGGTATGAAATAAATACATCATCTGTTCGAAATATACATAAACAGATTTTTATAAATCTAAGGCTACTATGAACAAGAGGTAGCTATGACAGGAACACAGGTACATATTCAAATCCATCTCCCATCGATCACATCAATATCAACATCCAATATCTGCACGCAAGGTGAAGAAGTATAGTATGAGTACAACCGACACCATCTATTCAATAAGTAACAAACCTAACCTTAGATTGAAAGTAGTGACGAGCTGGAACAAAGGTCAGGGTCTAACACCAATAGCCAACAATAGTTCATAACAATATAATAGAAGTAATAAAAGAAGCATCTCAGAGATAAAATGCTCAGCTCGTTCACAATTCTAGAAAAATAGGCCTGTGTTTTNTCTAACATAAAACGACACCGCCCTAAGGCCTATAAGCCACTGTATTCTTCTTAAGCACCCCATAAGTACCACAACCAAAACGCCCCCTCTGAAATTAACTTATTTGAGTTTAAGGCCGTTTCATTCACCTTCCTGATACCGAAATATAAATTCCATAATGATAAAACAAATGCCACAAGTTTCGACACCATCCAACTTAAATCTCAGATTCTAGCCATATACAAATTCGCCAAAAATTCTCAGTTGCTACATATTAATCTTGAATCCATTAGAACTTTCTCGAGAGTCATCCACTCTACTTAAATATCAATTACACCGCTCAAACGGGCCGAACTGCCTATGCTCAATTGGCACAACAATACCCCTAAGAAGTAACCATGCCTTAATACAACTGAGCAAATTCATACACCGTGCACACTACATCCATCACGAATAACAACTCAACTCATTCCGTGATTTTCATATACTCATAAAGTGCAATATAACCCGTATCCAGGAATTTCCTTACTCGACTCATCCTCCATCTCAACCTCTACAAGTCATAAGTAATCCACAAGTATGCCCCGGACTAAAACCAATACAACACATAACCGTGCAATCAAATCGGTGATAGCAGACTCCCCTACTTGGATCAAAGCCGTAGAACAAAACATTCCATAACTCATAATATCCATACTCTATTACTGCCATAATACCGCAGTCAGTTCAATAAAAAATTCTTCTCAAGCTCATGCCACACCAACCATAAAATACCTAAATCATCTGCTAAGCTCGCATTTATTTCTCTTGACAGCCAAGTCAACCTTTTCAACCAGATTCAAATTCAAATCTCAACACATACACCCCGCTGGTAGAAAAGAAACTCTTCGCTCTCCGTAGATTACTCTGCATGAGATAACCCACATGTTTTGTCTAAAATTGACATCTTGATATACCCTTTCGCAGCCGCAATCACTACACGATCACTTAATCTCCCTAAGTCTGAGCTCATCAACAAGACGTGAAAATCTACTTCGCTCCACAATTAAACAACATGAAAGATCCTTTAACACATTCATACTCAAGACTATACGTCAAATCAAGACAGACACCAAGCACCCAATGGCCCTCTTTTATTTTTTACATCTCAAGAAAACTATTCTCGTCACAATCAAACCATTTGAACACATTTTGTAGTCACCTCATGCTCATCATATAGCTATTCAACCGCTCATCGAGCCACAAATTTCACTCATAGGGACACTACTGGACATATGACTCCAAATGTACAAGTTCACACAACTGAAGCTACCGAGCCTAAGCTGCGGTCTAAACCTGGCCTCAAATCCTCCACACTGGCCAATCACCAAAACACAGAATACACATCTCGAACCTCGTTCATGGAATCACAAGCCGGCGATGCACATCTGATACCGAGCGCTCACATGCGCACACGAATACGTGGAAAGAATTCAAAGAGTTATGTTTCAAGCTGAATAAATTTCGCACGATAAGGAGAGAAAGATGAGAAGTTATCCTAAATGCCCTGTAGCCTCTCGAAGATAAGTATGGATGTCATCATACCGATCCGCAAGACTCTACTAGACAGTTGCTCATGACTTGTATAACCTATGAACCTAGAGCTCTGATACCAACTTGTCACGACCTAAAATCTACCTAGTCGTAATGGCACCTAACCCAACCCGTCAGGTAAGTTAATTAACAACTATCCAATTCAATTAATATTTAACTGACTCTAATACTATCCCCAAGGACTGGTAGTATAAATCATGAGCTTCTAAGATTAGAATTTACAAAGCCGGTATGAAATAAATACATCATCTGTTCGAAATATACATAAACAGATTTTTATAAATCTAAGGCTACTATGAACAAGAGGTAGCTATGACAGGAACACAGGTACATATTCAAATCCATCTCCCATCGATCACATCAATATCAACATCCAATATCTGCACGCAAGGTGAAGAAGTATAGTATGAGTACAACCGACACCATCTATTCAATAAGTAACAAACCTAACCTTAGATTGAAAGTAGTGACGAGCTGGAACAAAGGTCAGGGTCTAACACCAATAGCCAACAATAGTTCATAACAATATAATAGAAGTAATAAAAGAAGCATCTCAGAGATAAAATGCTCAGCTCGTTCACAATTCTAGAAAAATAGGCCTGTGTTTTCCAGTATATAAGTGAAAACCCGAATCTTTTACCGAAATCACCAAAATATGAGTACGTTTTGGAAAACTGTGTTTTTCCCAAAAACTTTTCAACAACATATAGGATGTTTCATTTTCAAATAGCACGAGAAAAATACATCTTTATGCCTACATGTCAATGAGTATGTGAAGTCATGAATGACACAATGTCGTACAACATGTGGAAAAATACATCTCTATGCATGTATGTCAAGTGTGAATGTCAATGAGATGCAACTCAGTAATAAAACCATATGCATACTCTCAGAGTATCAATTCACTCAGTCCTCCCAGTCACTCAGTCCTCAGAGTCACTCATTCCTCACAATCACTCAATCCTCCCAATCGCTCGGCACTTGGCACTCGCACTTAGTAGGTACTTGCGGTCATTGGGGGTGTGTACAGACTCCGGAGGGGCTCCTTCAGCCCAAGTGCTATAAACCGTACGGACAACTCACGTGCTGCACGGACAATTCATGTGCTATAATATCAATATATGGATCTGCACGGATAACTCACGTGCTACATAGATAACTCACGTGCTATAGTATCAATATCTGGATCCGCACTGACAACTCACATGCTGCACGGACAATTTATGTGCTATAGTATCAATATCTAGATCCGCACAGATAACTCACTTGCTGCACGAACAACTCACGTGCTTTAGTATCAGTATCTCAAAAACCAGGCCCTCGGCCTCACTCATTCATCAATCTCTCCAGTCTCTCGGCCTCACAGTGTCATGAAACTAGCCCAAAATGATGATATGATGTATCAATAAATAACAACAGAGACTGGGATATGATATGCAATGAATGTATATGACTGAGTACGAAATTACAATTTAAACATATACTTCGACAGCAGAACTGACCTCAGTGGGTCCCAATAATACCAACATTTGCCTAAGCATAATTTCTAACATGAGTTACAGCTCAATTTCTCTAACACATAAAAATACAAGTTAATTGACTATACAGCTCTACTGAATCAACTAAGTCTCAATTTCTATGGTGCACGCCCACACGCCTATCACCTAGCATGTGCGTCACCTCCAAACAATTCACATAACACGTATAATCAGGGTTCATACCCTCAGCTCCAAGTTTAGAAGAGTTACTTACCTCGAACAAGCCGAATCCAATGTCGAGCAAGCTAAACAATGCTCAAGAAATTCCATTTTGCGCGTATCAACTTACGAACGGCCTGAATCTAGTCACAATTAATTCGATTCAGTCAACACAAATTATAGGAATTAATTCCATATCGAAATACTAATTTTCCCTAAAACTTCCGAAATTACACTCAAAAATCGCCCGTGGGACCCACACCTCGGAACCCAATAAAAGTTACAAAATATGAATTTTCATTCAACCACGAGTCCAACTATACTAATTTTACTAAATTCCGACACCAACTCGATCCTCAAATTAAACCAAAAGAGTTTTCAAAAAATTCCAACTTTATTCACCAATTAAATGTTAAAAATAGCCATGGATTCAAGTAATTTTACCAAGTCATAAATAAAATAACGTACCTATAAAAATTTTCAGAACTGGAGTCCGACCCCGATATCAAAAAGTCAACTCCCTGGTGAAACTGCCAAACTCAAATTTCTATTTTAGCCATTTCACGCCTAATTTAACTACAGGCTTTCAAATAATTTTTCGGACACACTCCAATGTCCAAAATCACCATACAAAACTATTGGAATCATCAAAACTCTATTCTGGGGTCGTTTACACATAAGTCAACATTCGGTCAACCTTTTCAACTTAAGCTTTCATCCTTGAGACTAAGTGTATCAATTCATTCCGAAACCTTACCGGAATCGAACCAATTACCCCAGAAAATCACATAACAGTTGTAAAGCCCAAATTGAGTGGTAAATGGGGACTATTACATAAGCTATTCTACAGATCTAAGTTTTTCGGTAGCATGACGGGCATACTACTATATGCAATGGAAGATCAATTTTAATTAGTCTATTATATATACGGTGACACTAACATGCAAAAGAAATAATAAACTTGACAACAAACCTGGATGGTAGAAGGACATTTGATATTAAAGTATTTAAG
>AWOL01S0050165.1:0-14408 GCA_000715115.1 Nicotiana otophora
TACATCTACAATAATATATAAACTAAAAATAAATTTTATACAACTAATTATATAGTATACAACTTATTTACAACTTATCTACAATTTTCATACATTATTTCTACCCAACTAAATACAATTACAACATTATACAACTTAAATGTAATTTTCATACAAATTTTATATAATATATATTTTGTATATGATTTGTAGTATATATTTTGTAAGTGGTGTGTTCTTCTTTCTCTATGAAATTCTAATCAAAACTTCCTCTCTTAATACAATTTTGATACATTTCAACAACTTTATGTAAAAAGATAATATTTATAACTTAAATACAAATTTCATACAACGATTTATACATTATACAATTATTTTTCAACTTTCATACAACATGCAAATAAAAAATATATATAGTTACAATAAAATACAACTTAAATACAATTTACATGCAACTTTAATACAATTTTGTAAGTATATTGTATGTCATGTGTTCTTCTTCTTCGAGTTTTAATATGAAATTTAACCAAAATCAAGTTTAATCTCACCAAACACCCTCAAAATTGAGATATAAACTCTAAAGAAGATTTTCAATTGTTTGCAACAACACCCCATCCAAACAAACAATAGTTTTTGAAAACCCAAATTCGAATTCAAAGTTTTGAAGCTTTTTAATGGCTGTCAATGGCGGAGAATCAAAATACCTTCAAAATTTATTTATTGACAATTTCAATTCGAATACCAATTGTGAAACATGAAAGGAAATTGCTAAGTTAAAACTTTATATTGAAATTCATTGATGAATTCCCTGAAAAAAGAGAGGATAAAAGGCAGAGAAAAAACGAAGGAAGAAAATTGGGGAAAGAACAGAGAAGGAGAGAAAGAAAGAGAGAGAGAAAGAGAGCAGGGATGCGAAACGAATATTTCGCTATTCAATTTCTAATATAAAAGGATACTCATTAATACTAATTGTATATAATTGACATTGTATATGCCTATGTAATTAAGTTAAAACTTAATTAAGGAGGGTAATAAAGTTTTATATATAGTATAGGAAGGTAAAAATCTATTCTTTTGTTAGATATTTGTATAATGACAAAAGCAACTCGAAATAAACCAACACACACAAAAGGTCATCACCCGCGGAATAACATAGGTGCATCCAATATGGTGTATGTATCTGCATTAGCGTGTTGACAAGGCAGCACATTGTGGGGTACATCCCATAATTTAAGGAAGATAGCTTTCTTCCTTTGATTGACAGTCATCTTTTCTTTTGCATTGTCAAATATGGTAGGCTACAGAAGGAAAATGTCAAATTGTTAGGCGGAAAAGAGAAAAAAATTGCATTTCAAATTTTCAACCTATCCTTCATTCTGATTGGTTGAAGAGGTATTTGTCCTATAAAAGGAGAGCTTTGGATTCTTCATTTCACCACACAGAAAGAGAAGCAACACAATAGTTGCAGAGAGTATTTCTCACGCATTGTGAGAAATAGACTGTGTAGAGAAAAATAGAGAGTGAACGATATTGTAGTGAGGTGAGAATATCAAAAGAGAGTTATTTCTTTTGAGTGTTGTAGTGGTCTTTGGAGTATTTTACTCGGACCTACAAAGTGTAAAATTTCTTGCTATAGTGATATTAGTTGCTCGTCTCGGGGTTGTGATTTTTTTCCTTATTCAAAAGGGTTTTTCACGTAAATCTTGGTGTCGTAGTTACTCTTTTATTCTTGTTAATTATCGTATCTCGGTGCTACATTATTATTCCGCTTTTATTACTGTGAATATTATTTCTATAAGGGGTTTATTCCCAACAACTGGTATCAGAGCACAGGTTCTGCTCGTTCATAGAAACACCATTCACTGTCAGTAATACTATACTCGGTGAAAAATAAAAATATCCGGAGTAAAGTACGAGGTAGCAAAATTTAACGAAGATAGCGGTTTTTCAACATGGCAAAGAAAGATGAGAGATCTGCTCATCCAACAAGGATTACACGAGGTACTAAATATTGAGGCCAAAATACCGGATATCATGAAAGTTGAGGATTTGACTGACTTGGATGAAAAGGGCTGCTAGTGCAATCAGGTTGCACTTATCAAATGATCTGGTTAATAACATCATTGATGAAGACACCGCACGTGGTATTTGGACAAGGTTGAAAAGCCTATACATGTCCAAAACACTAACAAATAAATTGTACCTGAAGAAGCATCTATACGCCCTATACATGGGTGAAGGTACGAAGTTTTTGTCGCATTTAAATATTTTTAACGGACTAATCACACAGCTCGCCAATCTCAGAGTGAAAATCGAGGAAGAAGATAAAGCCATCTTGCTGTTGAACTCGTTGCCATCTTCGTACGATAATCTGGCAACAACCATCCTGCACGGTAAGACTACCATTGAGTTAAAAGATGTCACGTCGGCTCTTCTACTCAATGAGAAGATGAGAAAGAAGCCTGAAAATCAAGGAAATGCTCTCATCACAGAAGGTAGAGGCGGGAGTTATCAAAGGAGTTCGAGCAACTATGGTAGATTCAGAGCTCGTGAAAAGTCTAAGAACCGATCCAAATCAAGAGCTAGAAATTGCTACAATTGTGATCAACCAGGTCACTTCAAAAGAGATTGCCCAAATCCAAGAAAGGGCAAAGGTGAAACTAGTGGCCAGAAGAATGACGACAACACATCCGACATAGTACAAAACAATGATAATGTTGTCCTCTGTATAAACGAAAAAGAGGAATGCATGCATTTATCAGGTCCAGAGTCGGAATGCGTGGTTGATATAGCAGCATCTTACCATGCCACACCGGTAAGAGATCTTTTTTGCAGATATGTAGCAGGTGATTTCGGCCTTGTGAGAATGGGTAACACAAGTTACTCAAAGATTGAGGGTATTGGTGATATTTGTATCAAGACAAATGTCGGATGCACATTGGTTCTGAAGGACGTGCAACATGTACCTGATTTGCGGATGAACTTGATCTCGAAAATTGCTTTAGACCGAGATGGATACGAGAACTATTTTGCAAATCAAAAGTGGAGACTCACCAAGGGATCATTGGTGATTGCAAAGGGAGTTGCTCATGGCACTTTGTACAGGACAAATGCAGAAATATGTCAAGGTGAATTGAACGCGGCACAAAATGAGATTTCTGCAGAATTGTGGCATAAAAGAATGGGTCATATGAGCGAAAAGGGATTGCAAATTCTTGCCAAGAAATCACTCATTTCTTATGCCAAAGGTACAACGGTAAAACCCTATGACTACTATTTATTTAGTAAGCAACATAGAGTCTCATTTCAGACATCGTCTGAAAGAAAATTGAATATACTTGATTTGGTATATTTTGATGTTTGTGGTCCAATAGAAATTGAATTGATGGGCGGTAACAAATATTTTGTTACTTTTATTGATGATGTTTTATGAAAATTAGGGGTATATATTTTGAAAACCAAAGATCTGGTGTTTCAAGTTTCCAAAAGTTTCATGCTATGGTGGAAAGGGAGACAAGCCAAAAGCTAAAGCGTCTCCGAAGTGACAATGGAGGTGAGTACACTTCAAGGGAATTTGAAGAGTTTGTTCGAGCCATGGGATCAGACATGAAAAGACAATTCCTGGAACCCCACAACACAATGGCGTAGCTGAAAGGTTGAACTGCACCATTGTGGAGAATGTGAGAAGCATGCTCAGAATGGCTAAAATGCCTAAGTCATTCTGGGGTGAAGCAGTTCAGACAGTCTGTTACATGATCAATAGGAGTCCATTAGTTATGTTGGCGTTTGAAATCCCAGAGAGATTTTGGACCAACAAGGAGGTGTCCTACTCGCATGTGAAGGTGTTCGGTTGCAAAGCTTTTGCACATGTACCAAAGGAGCAAAGAACAAAGTTGGATGATAAATTTGTTCCTTGCATATTCATCAGATATGGAGATGAAGAATTCTGATACATATTGTGGGATCCCATAAAGAAGAAGATCATCAGAAACAGAGATGTAGTCTTCCGAGAAAGTGAAGTTGGAACTGCTGATGATATGTCAGAGAAGGCCAAGAATGGTATTATTCGTAACCTTGTTACTATTCCTTCTACTTCTAACAATCCCACAAGTGCAGAAAGTACGACCGACGAGGTTGCCGAACAGGGGGAGCAACCTGGTGAGGTTATTGAGCAGGGAGAGCAACTTGATGATGATGTCGAGCAAGTGGATCACCCCACTTAGGGAGAAGAACAACCTCAACCTCTGAGGAGATCAGAAAGGCCAAGGGCAGAGTCATGCATGTACCCTTCCACGGAGTATGTCCTCATCAGTGATAAAAGGGAGCCAGGAAGTCTTAAGGAGGTGTTGTCCCATCCAGGAAAGAACAAGTGGATGAAAGCCATGCAAGAAGAGATGGAATTTCTACAGAAAAATGGCACGTACAAGCTGGTTGAACTTCCAAAGGGAAAAAGACCACTCAAATGCAAATGGGTCTTTAAACTCAAGAAAGATGGAAACGACAAGTTGGTCAGATACAAAGTTCGATTGGTGGTAAAAAGCTTCAAGCAGAAGAAAGGTATTGATTTTGACGAAATTTTCTCACTTGTTATCAAAATGACTTCTATTCGAACAATCTTGAGCTTAACAGCTAGCCTAGATCTTGAAGTGGAGCAGTTGGACGTGAAAACTGCATTTCTTCACGGAGATTTGGAAGAGGAGATATATATGGAGCAACCAGAAGGATTTGAAGTAGTTGAAAGGAAACACATGGTGTGCAACTGAATAAGAGTCTTTATGGGTTGAAGCAGGCACCAAGGCAGTGGTACAAAAAGTTTGACTCATTCATGAAAAGTCAAACTTACACAAAGACATATTCTGATCCATGTGTATACTTTAAAGGGAAAAAGTCCAAATATGCCCTTATACTATACGAAATTGAGCACATTTGCCCTTCGTTAATACTTTAGCTCAAATATGCCATTACCGTCACATAGTTGGTCCATATATGCCCTTAGAGTTACACAACATGCCCATATATGCCATTTTCGAAACGGAATCCACCCAAACTAATTAGCTCTTTCGTTAATTGTATTAAAGTGTATTACAAATACTATTTTCTTTTTATTAGTACTTTTTTTCTTTACCTTTCCCTTTTCTTTCATTTTTTTTCTTTTCTTCTATTTTTTTGTTTCCTTTTTCTTTCTCCCTTATCCGATTTCCTCCATTACTGATGTCTTCTCCATTTTCATCACCAATTTTACTTGACAAAACTCATAAATTCCAATTACTAAGAAAATTCTCCCATAAGAATATTTTTATAGATCATATATTTTTCAATTTTTTAATTTTTACTGAACATATATTTAGTTCTAAAAAAATTAACAAAGTAAGATTGAAATAATATTTATGTAACAAAAAATCTGAAAATCCAACAACATCGAACAATTCAAACCGATATAATTGGTTTGGTTTGATTTTGATAAAAAAATGAACCAACCCATTCCATGTACACCCTAAATTTACATAATTAATAAAAAAAATAGAAAATTTCCAGTTAAAAAAAAACTAACAACTCAAATTTATAACATTACAACTTGAACTCTAGGCTTTTAATCATTAATTATCTTTCTGGAAATAATTTAAATATTTTGGTCTTTTGAGTATTGTTAAAGGTTGAGATGTTTTTATTATTTTAAAGTTTAAACCATAATTTTTGAAATAATTTAATTTTATTTATTTAGAGGGCCATTGAAGTTGGAACTTGATTACCTTATGGGAGAATTTTCTTAGTAGTTGGAATTTATGAGTCTTGTCAAGTGAAATTGGTGATGAAAATGGAGAAGACATCAGTAATGGAGGAAATCGGATAAGGGAGAAAGAAAAAGAAAAAAAAAGAGAAGAAAAGAAAAAAGATGAAAGAAAAGAGAAATGTAAAGAAAAAAAGTATTAATAAAAAGGAAATAGTGTTTATAATACACTTTAATACAATTAAAGAAAGAGCTAATTAGTTTGGGTGAATTCCGTTTCGAAAAGGGCACATATGGGCCAACTGTGTAACTCCAAGGGCATATATGGACTAACTATGTGACAGTAAAGGCATATTTGAGCTAAAGTATTAACGAATGGCAAATGTACTTAATTTCGTATAGTATAAGGGCATATTTGGACCTTTGCCCTACTTTAAAAGATTTTCTGAAAATAACTTTATTATATTGTTGTTGTATGTGGATGACATGTTAACGGTAGGAAAAGACAAGGGGCTTATCGCAAAGTTGAAGGGAGATTTGTCCAAGTCATTTGATATGAAGGACTTGGGCCCAACACAATAAATTCTGGGTATGAAGATAGTTCGAGAGCGAACAAGCAGAAAGTTGTGGTTGTCTCAGGAGAAGTACATTGAACGTGTACTGGAACGATTCAACATGAAGAATGTTAAGCCAGTCAGCATACCTCTTGCTAGTCATCTAAAGTTGAGCAAGAAGATGTGTCCTACAAGTGTGGAGGAGAAAGGGAACATGGCTAGAGTTCCTTATTCTTCAGCAGTCGGAAGCTTGATGTATGCAATGGTATGCACCAGACCTGATATTGCTCATGCAATTGGTGTTGTTAGTAGATTCCTTGAAAATCCTAGAAAGGAACATTGGGAAGCAGTTAAGTGGATACTTAGGTACCTGAGAGGTACCACGAGAGATTGTTTGTACTTTGTAGGATCTCATCCAATCTTGAAGGGCTATACATATGCTGATATGGCAAGTGACATTGATAACAGAAAATCCACTACTGGATATTTGTTTACATTTTCAGGGGGAGCTAAATCATGACAATCTAAATTGCAGAAGTGTGTTGTACTTTCAACAACTGAAGCAAAGTATATTGCCGCTACAGAAGCTGGCAAGGAGATGGTATGGCTCAAGCGGTTTCTTCAAGAGCTGGAATTGCATCAAAAGGAGTATGTCGTCTATTGTGACAGTCAAAGTGCAATAGACTTGAGCAAGAACTCCATGTACCATGCAAGAACAAAACGTATAGATGTGAGATATCATTGGATTCGTGAGCAGGTGGAAAACGAATCTTTACAGGTCAAAAATATTCACACGAGTGGAAATCTTGCTGATATGTTGACCAAGGTGGTACCAAGAGACAAGTTCGAGCTATGCAAAGAACTTGTCGGCATGCACTCAAACTAGAAGACAATGCTACCTCCTTAAGGTGAATGGGACTGGAAGGGGAGATTTGTGGGGTCCATCCCATAAATTAAGGAAGATAACTTTCTTCCTTTGATTGACAGCCATTTTTTCTTTTGCATTGTCAAATATGGTAGGATGCAGAAGGAAAATATCAAATTGTTAGGTGGAAGAAAGAAAAAATTTGTATTGCAAATTTTCAACCAATCCTTCATTCTGATTGGTTGAAGGGGTATTTCTCCTATAAAAGGAGAGCTTCGGCTTCTTCATTTCACCACACAGAAAGAGAAGCAATACAATAGTTGCAGAGAGTATTTCTCAGGCATTGTGAGAAATAGACTGTGTAGAGAAAAATATAGAGTGAACGATATTATAGTAAGGTGGGAATATCAAAAGAGGGTTATTTCTTTTGAGTGTTGTAGTGGTCTTTGGAATATTTTACTCGGACCTACAAAGTATAAATTCCTTGCTATAGTGCTATTTGTTGCTCGTCTCGGGGCCGTGATTTTTTCCCTTATTCAAAAGGGTTTTCCACGTAAAAATCTTGGTGTCGTAGTCACTCTTTTATTCTTGTTAATTATCGTATCTCGGTGCTACGTTATTATTTCGCTTTTATTACTGCGGATATTATTTCTGTAAGGGGTTTATTCCCAACACACATTTCAACTAAACAAGCTAAAACTATTCAGCATAAATAGATACGTTAGAGAGAAAAGCATGGTCAAAATATATATCGTTAAATCAAGAGTCTTGCATAATCACAAGCAAAAGTTCTACATCTTTAATGGAGTACATTATATTATTATAGTATTAAAGAAGAAAGAAAAAAAAAAGAGCTATCATCCGTTGAAGATTAATTTAAAATTAATTAGAACAGGAAACTTAAATAGTTTAAGATTTGATATTTGGTGATTCTCTCCCCTTTTTTCGATATTATTCGCTTGGATGCTGAGTTATATTTAAGGAAGCTAATATTCCTAGGGTTTACCCGATTTTACCTTAGTCCGATCTGGAATGGGTTTGCATGTGATTCTTTTCTTGTTGTGTGATTTAATTGGTATTTTTCCTTTCTTGATATGGTTAATAAGATTTATAATCAAAATTAAATAGGAATAACTTTTCTAGTTTTAAGTCAAAGTAAATTTGCAGTATTAATAGGAATGCTATTACCTATTTTTAGTAGTCTGCTTTCCCTGATGCATAAAAGCATACGAGAGAGTTTTGCCCAGCATAAGTCAAGTGTATTGTTGTTTCCTGCCGAATAAGAGCCCCTAATCGAGAATCAGAAAGAGAGACAGTCAAAATTTTCTCCCCTCAACATAAACCCTATCTAAATCAGCTGACGGTCGGTATGAGTCGATCAGTTGACGACATCGGAACCAAGCCTGATTCGTCAAAGAAGCCTGTCTTCCTTACTAAAGCACAGCGAGAGGAGTTAGCCCTTAAGCGCCGCCACGAAGAAATTGCCGAGCAGAAACGGCGGGCCGAACAGCTTCTCCAAGAACAAGGTAACAACCGCCCTTCCTCCACCGACAACGATCATGACCGGGATCCTCGTGAGAGAGATAGGGATAGGGATAGGGATCGGGATAGGGGGGACCACCATCGCTCCAGAGACCGCGACAGAGAAAGGGAGTCAAGGGACCGTGATAGGGAGGCGGAACGCCGGAAGCGGGAGAGGGAGCGTGACGAAGAGCTAAAAGAACGAGAGCGAGCCCGATTGGAGAAACTCGCCGAGCGAGAACGAGAGAAGGAGCTTGATGCTATTAAAGAGCAGTATCTGGGCTCTAAAAAACCTAAGAAGCGGGTGATTAAGCCCAGTGAGAAATTCCGATTCTCCTTCGACTGGGAGAACACGGAGGACACATCACGTGACATGAATGCTCTCTACCAAAACCCTCATGAAGCCCGCTTACTCTTTGGTCGCGGATTTCGTGCTGGAATGGATAGAAGGGAGCAGAAGAAGCTTGCTGCTAAGAATGAACGGGAGCTCCGTGAGGAGATTCGTAAGAAGGACGGAATCGAGGAGTCTGCTATTGAAGCAGCTGCTTTAAAGAAGAAGGAACTAGATGCTGATATGTATGATACTTTCGACATGAGGGTTGATCGCCATTGGTCGGATAAGAAGCTGGAGGAAATGACCGAGAGAGATTGGAGAATATTCAGGGAGGATCATAATATATCCTATAAGGGGTCGAGGATACCCCGTCCCATGAGGAATTGGGCTGAGAGCAAGTTAACTACCGAGTTGCTCAAGGCCGTTGAGAGGGCTGGCTACAAGAAGCCTTCTCCTATTCAAATGGCTGCAATTCCGCTTGGACTTCAACAGCGTGATGTGATTGGCGTGGCAGAGACTGGTTCAGGTAAAACTGCTGCTTTTGTTCTCCCTATGTTGACTTATATCACTAGGCTTCCTCCGTTGAGTGAGGAGAATGAGGCGGAGGGGCCATATGCTGTTGTGATGGCACCTACCCGAGAATTGGCTCAACAGATTGAGGATGAGACAGTTAAGTTTGCGCACTATTTGGGTATAAAAGTTGTTTCTATTGTTGGTGGGCAGTCCATTGAGGAGCAAGGTTTTAGGATTAGGCAGGGTTGTGAAGTCGTGATTGCAACCCCTGGACGACTTCTTGATTGCTTGGAGAGGCGTTATTGTGTACTGAACCAGTGTAATTATATTGTTCTTGATGAGGCTGATCGAATGATTGACATGGGTTTTGAACCTCAAGTTGTCGGTGTACTGGATGCCATGCCTTCGAGTAATATGAAACCGGAGAATGAGGATGAAGAGCTTGACGAGAAGAGGATTTATCGAACCACTTATATGTTCAGTGCTACCATGCCACCTGCTGTAGAGCGGCTGGCTAGAAAATACTTGAGAAATCCTGTTGTTGTGACTATTGGCACTGCCGGAAAGACAACTGACCTCATTACTCAGCACGTGTTCATGGTTAAGGAATCCGAGAAAATGTATAAGCTGCAGAAATTGCTGGATGAGCTTGGAGATAAGACGGCTATCGTGTTCATCAACACTAAGAAGCAGGCTGATACTGTTGCCAAGAATCTGGATAAAAACGGCTACAGGGTAACCACACTGCATGGTGGAAAGTCACAGGATCAGAGAGAAATCAGCCTTGAAGGATTTAGGACAAAGAGGTATAATGTGTTAGTTGCCACTGATGTTGCTGGTCGTGGGATTGATATACCTGATGTGGCCCATGTGATAAACTATGATATGCCAAACAATATTGAAGCATACACCCATCGTATTGGACGAACAGGTCGTGCTGGAAAGACTGGTGTAGCCACAACATTCTTGACCATGCAGGATACTGAAGTCTTTTATGATCTTAAGCAAATGCTCACTCAAAGCAACAGTCCGGTCCCCCCTGAACTTGCTCGGCATGAGGCGTCGAAGTTCAAGCCAGGAAGTATTCCCGACAGACCACCTAGGCGGCAGGAAACTTTATTTACTCATTAAAATTGGAATTGATTTATATGCTATCGTAGTGGGCAAGAGTTGAGAGTTTCTGTTGAAAGATGGAGCGAGCTGGGAATGATGGTGTTGGTAGATACAGCGGAGGATTCCAACATAATGAAAGTGGTAAACATGTGACAAGTTATTTTAGATAAATGAGTTTCATTCTGTTACTAACAAGTAATGAGTTGTTAACTTTGCTGAACACATTTGATTTCTTATTCTGATTTGGATTATGGATAGCTAAGCTTTACTTAAGGTCTTCTTGTAAACTTTTGCTGTCTTGTTTCTTATGCTTCTATTATACATTACTTTATCTTAAGTGTCTCAGGAACTTAAATGGAGTACCTTGGTTTGAGGACAGGCCGAAGTATGACATTTGTTGCCATTAAGTAGCTAATTCCTTCAACGATAAGGTAGACATGCCTATGAAATTATTTCAACCAATCCAGTTTCTGGTAGAAAAGACCAACTTCTTTTGTCCAGAAAAGCAACGTGTTATAGTTGTTTTACATTAGTACTACAATTTTCTCATTTGCTTCAAATTCTTCTTCTAGCCTGCCATATAACTTTCCTAATTTGGGTTATCCAGCAGTTCACTTCTCATCCAAATGCGAAGATCTCTTGCTTACTCAACTACTTAACTGTGTGAATTTCCATAAAATGGATAGTGTAGAGATAAACATGATAGTGAGGAAAATAATAAGTAGTGCAGTTCACTGAGAAAGTGAAAAGACTGTACTCTCAGTAATCAGTCATCACCATTTAAACCATCTTTCTGTATTTTTTTCGGAATACACCCAAATTTGTAAGTTGGTGTAAAGTCTGTTTAAGATTTTGATTGTCATATCGTATGTCCAACTTATGATTTGAGAAGAATGTCTGTGTTTGAGTATTGCTTGAGGTGGTAATCTGTACTTTGTGAGTAATAGGGATTTACTTGCTGTGGATATCAATTGTTGTGCTAGTAAATTCTGGACTTTCAGTATTCAATGAAAGATTCAAGCAATCAAACTGGATTTTGGAAGCAAACAAAAACCATCGATGCTGGTTTCATTTATTTTCTGTCTTGAAATTGAATTACAAATCACACTTGAAAAATTACACTCTCTTTATTTGTTGTTTCCTTCCACAATGGTAACCCTTCACATCTTGGACCCTTCAAGCTCCAAACAACCTGCAAGATTGGAACACTTCAAATTGTTAGTTACCTCCTCAAACGGGGAGGGATAAAAAGAAATAGATCATCCATGATTCATGCAGTAGCAATTTTATCAAATCTTACTTCTGCAACCTCGATTGTGAGCGCCTGATACACAGAAATAATGAGTATGTCAGTACAGTTGTAGTAAAAGAAGTACAGGAGAAAACAATGAAGGAAGACTACCATAAACGAAGTAGGAGTAATAACAATCAAGCATAGGAAAGGGAAAAGCCAAATTTATTGATTTTGTCAACTTGATTGACATAACTGGTGATTTAGAAAGGTGAACAGCAGAAGCAAGCTGCATGCTGTATAATTCTAATTTAGTACTAGAATATACTAGGGTCTCTTGAAAAACTATAGGCAAAAGCTTTAGAGCATGCCTTTGTGATATCTGTGGCTTAACTTTCTCCCTCCTCTCCTTTGGTCCTTGTGGTGTTTCGTCCTGTCTGATAGGCACATTTTTTACCTGCAATAAGTGTCATTGAGGAAGCAAAGGTTAGAAACAATTTTATTAAAAGTAATTCATCTCATAATGATGTTTGTGGTATACTGTCAATGTCATGCAGCACTATACCAAGTTCCTAAACTCAAGATTGTAGAAAGTCTCGATGTATCTTTGCTGTGCTTGTTTCTGATCTCTGTACAATGTCCTCCAAAAAGTATAGATGGACCCCATATTCAATACCTTGTTTGCATAGATCTTCCATGTGTAACTGCAAAATTTTAGGATTAAAGGATTAAGAAATTTTCAGCAAGATATGTGGCTCTTTGCAATTTGAATGGCTTATCTGTGAGTTACCATTCATATATACGGTTTAGACCCTGGACTGAAATCCTGTTCCAATACTCAGGATCCTCCCTGCATTTTTGGAAAAAGTTGGCAACTTTGTTGCTTGATTCATCCCCATTATTTGGATCAATATGAAAGCCTGAGACCCCATCAACAATAATCTCAGCAGGGCCACCTTGGTTGGTAGCAAAGGTTGGTAATCCACAGTTCATTGCCTCAATGACTGTTAGACCAAATGCTTCATATAATGCAGGCTGCACAAAAGCTCCTTTGGAATCTGCTATTGTGCGGTAGAGTTCACTGTTTCTGTATCTGTCAGTCTGAGCTGCTATCCATCTGATCTGACCCTTAAGCTGGTATTTCTCTATCAGCATGTGCATCTTTTTTATTTCAGCTGCTTCTTCTCTATCCTTGGATTTTGTAGGATCAAAGGAACCGCCAACCACAACAAGGTTAACTAAGCTTCTGAGCCTCTTGTTCTTGCCATACCATTCTGTTAGTCCAGATGTGTTCTTCACTGTGTCCAGCCTTGCCATGGTAAACAGGATAGGCTTCTTTCTGTCTTCTAAATATCCACTGTGTTTGAAACAAGTGAAACATTAATACATAGAGCCAGTGGAATGTTCTAGGCACTAAGCTGAAAGCTGAAGTTTAACACTAAGACTTACATGTGCTCGTCATTGTCCACTTTACTAAAAAGCAGTTCCTCAATGGCAGGGCGGAAAGCAGTCAAACGCTTCTGCTTTTCTGTGTAAGGGAAATACACCGATTGGTCTGCCCCAGGTGCAGCAATATTAAATTTAGGATCAAAGACATTGATGCCTGAAGCAACTCTGTAAAGCCCTGGAAGGGTAAATGCACTATGGCTCTCATACTGTCCTGGCCTATCTTTGCTGCATATGTTGAAGCATTCAAGAATAAGATCCATAAATTTGTAAACTTTTGAGCAAGTACATTTACTGAGTAGTGGTGTGTATTCGATTATGCGAAAGAGCGATGCTGAAATATATGAGTGCACTACTTATTAGCTCTCTGCTTCCGTAGTTCCAATTCTTACCTTCCAGCTATTTCTTGATATGTGCTTGTGATAATGAAATCTGCTGAATTCATTGCAATCAAATCAGCTGTGAATTGGCAAGAAAAGTGGTACTTCGGATCGAGTTCCTTCAATTTGATGTCAGAGTCTTCATATTTTGTCTTCTCCAGAGCATGAGCAATAGTTCCCTGTTACAAAGATGGTCTAGGTTAGTTGACATTAAGAACCAACTTGGAGAAGAAACAACATCAAATATGATAAGAAAAGTTACCAGAGTTATCCCAAGCTTTCTAGCCATTAGAGAAGCCACTAGATTCCCATCAGTGTAGTTACCAATGATTAGATCAGGTTTGCCTTCCATTAGCTCGATGATTTTGTCAGCAGCGTCCTTTTGTCAAGGCGAAAAATGGAATTAGGAAACAACACATCTTTGATGAGCAGGGTTGATATAAAAATACACACCTGAGTATATCTCTCCAGATATGGATAGATATCAAATCGTGAAACCCATTGATTAAGCACTCCTTTTTCTGTCCTAAATGGAACTCTGAGGATGTGTGAATGTTTTGTATTCTTGATTGGTTCTAGTTCCTGGTTGCACTTTGTTCCTTTGNAGGAAACAACACATCTTTGATGAGCAGGGTTGATATAAAAATACACACCTGAGTATATCTCTCCAGATATGGATAGATATCAAATCGTGAAACCCATTGATTAAGCACTCCTTTTTCTGTCCTAAATGGAACTCTGAGG